>JAJIBD010027139.1:20000-85269 GCA_021461705.1 Cryptotis parvus | reverse complement strand
GACAACAGACAGACGGACAGACGGTCGAGGGAAGCGGATCGGGGTAGCTAGTCTCGATAATACTTTATTGGGAAGTAGAGCAGGCAGGTTGGATTTGACAGACAGACAGACAGACAGACTTAGATTGTCGAGAAAAGAACGAGGTGGCTGTCTCGATAAAATTTATTAGCAAGAAAACAGGCAGGTTGTATTTGACAGACAGACAGATAGACAGACAGTCGAGGACGGAATGACCTAGCTGTCTCGATAAAAGCTCTATTAGCAAGAAAAACAGGCGAGGTTGGATTTGACAGACAGACAGACAGATAGACAGACAGACAGACAGAAGAAGTGAGAATGGATCGAGGTGGCTGTCGATCACACTTTTTGGCAAGAAGAGGAGGCAGGTTGGATTTGACAGACAGACAACAGAGCAGAGAGATTGTCGAAACGAACGGGAGAAGCTGTCTCGATAAAAACTTTATTGGCAAGAAGAGCAGGAAGGTTGGATTTGACAAACAGACAGACAGACAGACAGTCGATAACGGAACGAGGTGGCTGTCTTGATAAAACTTTTTGTTGGCAAGAAAGAGGCAGATTGGATTTGACAGACAGAGAGACAGACAGAGTGAGAAGGGAACGAGGTGACTGTCTCGATAAAACTTTATTGGCAAGAAGAGAAGGCAGGTTGGATTTGAGAGACAGACAGACAGACAGACAGACAGTCGAGAACGCAACGAGGATGCTGTCTCGATAAAACTTTATTGGCAAGAAGAGCAGGCAGGTTCGATTTGACAGAACAGACAGAGAGACAGACAGTCAAGAAAGGAACGAGGTCGCTTTCTCGATAAAACTTTATTGGCAAGAAGAGCAGGCAGGTTGGATTTGACAGACAGACAGACAGACAAACAGTCAAGAACGGAACGAGGTGGCTGTCTCGATAAAACTTAGTGGTAAAAAGAGCAGGCAGGTTGGATTTGACAGACAGACAGACACACAGACAGACAGATAGTCGAGAACGGAATGAGGTGGCTGTCTCGATAAAACTTTATTGGCAAGAAGAGCAGGCAGGTTGGATTTGACAAAGACAGAAGACAGACAGACAGTCGAGAACGGAACGAGGTGGCTATCTCGATAAAAACTTTATTGGCAAGAAAAGCAGGCAGGTTGGATTTGACAGACAGACAGACAGACAAGTCGAGAACAGAACGAGGAGGCTATCTCGATAAAAACTTTATTGGCAAGAAGAGCAGGCAGGTTGGATTTGACAGAAAGACAGACAGACAGTCTAGAAAGGAATGAGGTGGCTGTCTCGATAAAACTTTATTGGCAAGAAGAGCAGGCAGGTTGGATTTGACAGAACAGACAGACAGACAGAGAGTCGAGAACGGAACGAGGTGGCTGTCTCGATAAAAACGTTATTGGCAAGAAGAGCCGGCAGGTTGGATTTGAACAGACAGACAGACAGACAGATAGTCGAGAACTGAACGAGGTGGCTGTCTCGATAAAAATTTATCAAGAAGAGCAGGCAGGTTGGATTTGACAGACAGACAGACAGACAGACAGACAGAGGTCGAGAACGGAACGAGGTGGCTGTCTCGATAAATCTTTATTGGCAAGAAGAGCAGGCAGGTTGGATTTGACAGACAGACAGACAGACAGACAGTCAAGAAAGGAACGAGGTTGCTGTCTCGATAAAACTTTTTTGGCAGGAAGAGCAGGCAGGTTGGATTTGACAGACAGACAGACAGACAGACAGACAGACAGACAGACAGTGAGAATGGATCGAGGTGGCTGTCTCGATAAAACTTTTTTGGCAAGAAGAGGAGGCAGGTTGGATTTGACAGACAGACAGACAGAGCGACAGACAGAGAGAAGAGAACGCAACGAGGTAGCTGTCTCGATAAAACTTATTGGCAAGAAGAGCAGGAAGGTTGGATTTGACAGACAGACAGACAGACAGACAGACAGTCGAGAACGGAACGAGGTGGCTGTCTCGATAAAAACGTTATTGGCAAGAAGAGCAGGCAGGTTGGATTTGACAGACAGACAGACAGACAGTCGAGAAGCGGAACGAGGTGGCTGTCTCGATAAAACTTTTATTGGCAAGAAGAGCAGGCAGGTTGGATTTGACATACAGACAGACAGACAGACAGACAGTCGAGAACGGAACGAGGTGGCTGTCTCGATAAAACTTTATTGGCAAGAAGAGCAGGCAGGTTGGATTTGACAGACAGACAGACAGACAGTCAAGAAAGGAACGAGGTTGCTGTCTCGGATAAAACTTTATTGGCAAGAAGAGCAGGCAGGTTGGATTTGACAGACAGACAGACAGACAGACAGTCGAAAACGGAACGAGGTGGTTGTCTCGATAAAACTTTATTGGCAAGAAGAGCAGGCAGGTTGGATTTGACAGACAGACAGACACACAGACAGACAGACAGTCGAGAACGGAATGAGGATGGCTGTCTCGATAAAACTTTTATTGGCAAGAAGAGCAGGCAGGTTGGATTTGACAGACAGACAGACAGACAGACAGTCGAGAACGGAACGAGGTGGCTATCTCGATAAAACTTTATTGGCAAGAAGAGCAGGCAGGTTGGATTTGACAGACAGACAGACAGACAGTCGAGAACAGAACGAGGTGGCTATCTCGATAAAACTTTATTGGCAAGAAGAGCAGGCATGTTGGATTTGACAGAAAGACAGACAGACAGTCTAGAAAGAGAATGAGGTGGCTGTCTCGATAAAACTTTATTGGCAAGAAGAGCAGGCAGGTTGCATTTGACAGACAGAGAGACAGACAGACAGTCGAGAACGGAACGAGGTGGCTGTCTCGATAAAACTTTATTGGCAAGAAGAGCAGGCAGGTTGGATTTGACAGACAGACAGACAGACAGTCGAGAACGGAACGAGGTGGCTGTCTCGATAAAACTTTTATTGGCAAGAAGAGCAGGCAGGTTGGATTTGACATTGACAGACAGACAGACAGACAGACAGACAATCGAGAACGGAACGAGGTTGCTGTCTCGATAAATACTTTATTGGCAAGAAGAGCAGGCAGGTTGGATTTGACAGACAGACAGACAGACAGACAGAGAGTCGAGAAAGGAACGAGGTTGCTGTCTCGATAAAACTTTATTGGCAAGAAGAGCAGGCAGGTTGGATTTGACAGACAGACAGACAGACAGACAGACAGACAGACAGACAGACGTGAGAATGGATCAGGTGGCTGTCTCGATCAAAACTTTTTGGCAAGAAGAGGAGGCAGGTTGGATTTGACAGACAGACAGACAGAGCAGACAGACAGAGAGAAAGTCGAAAGAGGTGGCTGTCTCGATAAAACTTTATTGGCAAGAAGAGCAGGCAGGTTGGATTGACAGACAGACAGACAGACAGACAGACAGTCGAGAACGGAACGAGGTGGCTGTCTCGATAAAACGTTTATTGGCAAGAAGAGCAGGCAGGCTGGATTTGACAGACAGACAGACAGACAGTCGAGAAATGAACGAGGTGGCTGTCTCGATAAAACTTTATTGGCAAGAAGAGCAGGCAGGTTGGATTTGACATTCAGACAGACAGACAGACAGACAGACAGTCGAGAACGCAACGAGGTGGCTGTCTCGATAAATCTTTATTGGAAGAAGAGCAGGCAGGTTGGATTTGACAGACAGACAGACAGACAGTCAAGAAACGGAACGAGGTGGCTGTCTCGATAAAACTTTATTGGCAAGAAGAGCAGGCAGGTTGGATTTGACAGACAGACAGACAGACAGACAGTGAAGAATGGAACGAGGTGGCTGTCTCGATAAAACTTTATTGGCAAGAAGAGCAGGCAGGTTGGATTTGACAGACAGACAGACAGACAGACAGACAGATAGTCGAGAACGGAATGAGGTGGCTGTCTCGATAAAACTTTTATTGGCAAGAAGAGCAGGCAGGTTGGATTTGACAGACAGACAGACAGACAGACAGTCGAGAACGGAACGAGGTGGCTGTCCTCGATAAAACTTTATTGGCAAGAAGAGCAGGCAGGTTGGATTTGACAGACAGACAGACAGACAGAATCGAGAACAGAACGAGGTGGCTGTCTCGATAAAACTTTATTGGCAAGAAGAGCAGGCATGTTGGATTTGACAGACAGACAGACAGACAGATCGAGAAAGGAACGAGGTGGCTGTCTCGATAAAACTTTATTGGCAAGAAGAGCAGGCAGGTTGGATTTGACAGACAGACAGACAGACAGAAGTCGAGAACGGAACGAGGTGGCTGTCTCGATAAAACTTTATTGGCAAGAAGAGCAGGCAGGTTGGATTTGACAGACAGACAGACAGACAGACAGTCGAGAACGGAACGAGGTGGCTGTCTCGATAAAACTTTATTGGCAAGAAGAGCAGGCAGGTTGGATTTGACATTTAGACAGACAGACAGACAGACAGTCGAGAACGGAACGAGGTTGCTGTCTCGATAAAACTTTATTGGCAAGAAGAGCAGGCAGGTTGGATTTGACAGACAGACAGACAGACAGACAGAGTCAAGAAAGGAACGAGGGTGGCTGTCTCGATAAAACTTTATTGGCAAGAAGAGCAGGCAGGTTGGATTTGACAGACAGACAGACAGACAGACTCAAAACGGAACGAGGTGGCTGTCTCGATAAAACTATTGGCAAGAAGAGCAGGCAGGTTGGATTTGACAGACAGACAGACAGACAGTCGAGAACGGAACGAGGTGGCTGTCTCGATAAAACTTTATTTGCAAGAAGAGCAGGCAGGTTGGATTTGACAGACAGACAGACAGAGACAGACAGTCGAGAACGGAACGAGGTGGCTGTCTCGATAAAACTTTATTGGCAAGAAGAGCAGGCAGGTTGGATTTGACAGACAGACAGACAGACAGACAGACAGTCGAGAATGGATCGAGGTGGCTGTCTCGATAAAAACTTTATTGGCAAGAAGAGCAGGCAGGTTGGATTTGACAGACAGAGAGACAGACAGACAGAGAGTCGAGAACGGAACGAGGTGGCTGTCTCGATAAAACTTTATTGGCAAGAAGAGCAGGCAGGTTGGATTTGACAGACAGACAGACAGAGAGACAGACAGACAGACAGACAGTAGAGAATAGAACGAGGTGGCTGTCTCGATAAAACTTTTATTGGCAAGAAGAGCAGGCAGGTTGGATTTGACAGACAGACAGACAGACAGACAGAGAGTCGAGAACGGAACGAGGTGGCTGTCTCGATAAAACTTTATTGGCAAGAAGAGCAGGCAGGTTGGATTTGACAGACAGACAGACAGACAGTCGAGGACGGAATGCGGTGGCTGTCTCGATAAAACTTTATTGGCAAGAAGAGCAGGCAGGTTGGATTTGGACAGACAGACAGACAGACAGATTTCGAGAACGGAACGAGGTGGCTGTCTCGATAAAACTTTATTGGCAAGAAGAGCAGGCAGGTTGGATTTGACAGACAGACAGACAGACAGACAGTCGAGAACGGAACGAGGTGGCTGTCTCGATAAAACTTTATTGGCAAGAAGAGCAGGCAGGTTGGATTTGACATTCAGACAGACAGACAGACAGACAGACAGTCGAGAACGGAACGAGGTTGGCTGTCTCGATAAAACTTTTATTGGCAAGAAGAGCAGGCAGGTTGGATTTGACAGACAGACAGAAGACAGACAGTCAAGAACGGAACGAGGTGGCTGTCTCGATAAAACTTTATTGGCAAGAAGAGCAGGCAGGTTGGATTTGACAGACAGACAGACAGACAGTCGAGAACGGAACGAGGTGGCTGTCTCGATAAAACTTTATTGGCAAGAAGAGCAGGCAGGTTGGATTTGACAGACAGACAGACAGACAGACAGACAGTCGAGAACGGAACGAGGTGGCTGTCTCGATAAAACTTTATTGGCAAGAAGAGCAGGCAGGTTGGATTTGACAGACAGACAGACAGACAGTCGAGAACGGAACGAGGTGGCTGTCTCGATAAAACTTTATTGGCAAGAAGAGCAGGCAGGTTGGATTTGACAGACAGACAGACAGACAGACAGTCAAGAAAGGAACGAGGTGGCTGTCTCGATAAAACTTTATTGGCAAGAAGAGCAGGCAGGTTGGATTTGACAGACAGACAGACAGACAGACAGTCGAGAACGGAACGAGGTGGCTGTCTCGATAAAACTTATTGGCAAGAAGAGCAGGCAGGTTGGATTTGACAGACAGACAGACAGACAGACAGACAGACAGTCGAGAACGGAATGAGGTGGCTGTCTCGATAAAAACTTTATTGGCAAGAAGAGCAGGCAGGTTGGATTTGACAGACAGACAGACAGACAGACAGTCGAGAACAGAACGAGGTGGCTGTCTCGATAAAACTTTATTGGCAAGAAGAGCAGGCAGGTTGGATTTGACAGACAGACAGACAGACAGACAGACAGACAGTCGAAAGGAACGAGGTTGCTGTCTCGATAAAAACTTTATTGGCAAGAAGAGCAGGCAGGTTGGATTTGACAGACAGACACTCAAGAACGGAACGAGGTGGCTGTCTCGATAAAACTTTATTGGCAAGAAGAGCAGGCAGGTTGGATTTGACAGAGACAGACAGACAGACAGACAGACAGACAGTCGAGAACGGAACGAGGTGGCTGTCTCGATAAAACTTTATTGGCAAGAAGAGCAGGCAGGTTGGATTTGACAGACAGACAGACAGACAGACAGACAGACAGTCGAGAACGGAACGAGGTGGCTGTCTCGATAAAACTTTATTGGCAAGAAGAGCAGGCAGGTTGGATTTGACAGACAGACAGACAAAGACAGACAGTCGAGAACGGAACGAGGTGGCTGTCTCGATAAAACTTTATTGGCAAGAAGAGCAGGCAGGTTGGATTTGACAGACAGACAGACAGACAGACAGACAGACAGTCGAGAACGGAACGAGGTGGCTGTCTCGATAAAACTTTATTGGCAAGAAGAGCAGGCAGGTTGGATTTGACAGACAGACAGACAGACAGACAGACAGACAGTCGAGAACGGAACGAGGTGGCTGTCTCGATAAAACTTTATTGGCAAGAAGAGCAGGCAGGTTGGATTTGACAGACAGACAGACAGACAGACAGACAGACAGTCGAGAACGGAACGAGGTGGCTGTCTCGATAAAACTTTATTGGCAAGAAGAGCAGGCAGGTTGGATTTGACAGACAGACAGACAGAGAGACAGACAGACAGACAGTCGAGAACGGAACGAGGTGGCTGTCTCGATAAAACTTTATTGGCAAGAAGAGCAGGCAGGTTGGATTTGACAGACAGACAGACAGACAGACAGACAGAGAGTCGAGAACGGAACGAGGTGGCTGTCTCGATAAAACTTTATTGGCAAGAAGAGCAGGCAGGTTGGATTTGACAGACAGACAGACAGACAGACAGTCGAGAACGGAACGAGGTGGCTGTCTCGATAAAACTTTATTGGCAAGAAGAGCAGGCAGGTTGGATTTGACAGACAGACAGACAGACAGACAGATCGAGAACGGAACGAGGTGGCTGTCTCGATAAAACGTTATTGGCAAGAAGAGCAGGCAGGTTGGATTTGACAGACAGACAGACAGACAGTCGAGAACGGAACGAGGTGGCTGTCTCGATAAAACTTTATTGGCAAGAAGAGCAGGCAGGTTGGATTTGACAGACAGACAGACAGACAGACAGACAGACAGTCGAGAACGGAACGAGGTGGCTGTCTCGATAAAACTTATTGGCAAGAAGAGCAGGCAGGTTGGACATTGACAGACAGACAGACAGACAGACAGTCGAGAAAGGAACGAGGTGGCTGTCTCGATAAAACTTTATTGGCAAGAAGAGCAGGCAGGTTGGATTTGACAGACAGACAGACAGACAGACAGACAGACAGACAGACAGTGAGAATGGATCGAGGTGGCTGTCTCGATAAAACTTTTTTGGCAAGAAGAGGAGGCAGGTTGGATTTGACAGACAGACAGACAGACAGACAGAGAGACAGTCGAGAACGCAACGAAGTAGCTGTCTCGATAAAACTTTATTGGCAAGAAGAGCAGGAAGGTTGGATTGGACAGACAGACAGACAGACAGACAGTCGAGAACGGAACGAGGTGGCTGTCTCGATAAAACGTTATTAGCAAGAAGAGCCGGCAGGTTGGAAATGACAGACAGACAGACAGACAGTCGAGAACGGAACGAGGTGACTGTCTCGATAAAACTTTATTGGCAAGAAGAGCAGGCAGGTTGGATTTGACATTCAGTCAGACAGACAGACAGACAGACAGTCGAGAACGCAACGAGGTTGCTGTCTCGATAAATCTTTATTGGAAGAAGAGCAGGCAGGTTCGATTTGACAGACAGACAGACAGACAGACAGTCAAGAAAGGAACGAGGTTGCTGTCTTCGATAAAACTTTATTGGCAAGAAGAGCAGGCAGGTTGGATTTGACAGACAGACAGACAGACAAACAGTCAAGAACGGAACGAGGTGGCTGTCTCGATAAAACTATTGGTAAAAGAGCAGGCAGGTTGGATTTGACAGACAGACAGACACACAGACAGACAGATAGTCGAGAACGGAATGAGGTGGCTGTCTCGATAAAACTTTATTGGCAAGAAGAGCAGGCAGGTTGGATTTGACAGACAGACAGACAGACAGACAGTCGAGAACAGAACGAGGAGCTATCTCGATAAAACTTTATTGGCAAGAAAAGCAGGCAGGTTGGATTTGACAGACAGACAGACAGACAGTCGAGAACAGAACGAGGAGCTGTCTCGATAAAACTTTATTGGCAAGAAGAGCAGGCAGGTTGGATTTGACAGAAAGACAGACAGACAGTCTAGAAAGGAATGAGGTGGCTGTCTCGATAAAACATTATTGGCAAGAAGAGCAGGCAGGTTGGATTTGACAGACAGACAGACAGACAGACAGTCGAGAACGGAACGAGGTGGCTGTCTCTATAAAACGTTATTAGCAAGAAGAGCAGGCAGGTTGGATTTGACAGACAGACAGACAGACAGTCGAGAACGGAACGAGGTGGCTGTCTCGATAAAACTTTATTGGCAAGAAGAGCAGGCAGGTTGGATTTGACATTTAGACAGACAGACAGACAGAGACAGACAATCGAGAACGCAACGAGGTTGCTGTCTCGATAAAACTATTGGCAAGAAGAGCAGGCAGGTTCGATTTGACAGACAGACAGACAGACAGACAGTCAAGAAAGGAACGAGGTTGCTGTCTCGATAAAACTTTATTGGCAAGAAGAGCAGGCAGGTTGGATTTGACAGACAGACAGACAGACAGACAGACAGACAGACAGACAGACAGTGAGAATGGATCGAGGTGGCTGTCTCGATAAAACTTTTTTGGCAAGAAGAGGAGGCAGGTTGGATTTGACAGACAGACTGACAGAGCGACAGACAGAGAGACAGTCGAAAGCAACGAAGAAGCTGTCTCGATAAAACTTTATTGGCAAGAAGAGCAGGAAGGTTGGATTGGACAGACAGACAGACAGACAGTCGAGAACGGAACGAGGTGGCTGTCTCGATAAAACGTTATTGGCAATAAGAGCCGGCAGGTTGGAATTGACAGACAGACAGACAGACAGTCGAGAACGGAACGAGGTGACTGTCTCGATAAAACTTTATTGGCAAGAAGAGCAGGCAGGTTGGATTTGACATTCAGTCAGACAGACAGACAGACAGACAGTCGAGAACGGAACGAGGTTGCTGTCTCGATAAATCTTTATTGGAAGAAGAGCAGGCAGGTTCGATTTGACAGACAGACAGAGACAGACAGTCAAGAAAGGAACGAGGTTGCTTTCTCGATAAAACTTTATTGGCAAGAAGAGCAGGCAGGTTGGATTTGACAGACAGACAGACAGACAAACAGTCAAGAACGGAACGAGGTAGTTGTCTCGATAAAACTATTGGTAAAAGAGCAGGCAGGTTGGATTTGACAGACAGACAGACACACACGACAGACAGATAGTCGAGAACGGAATGAGGTGGCTGTCTCGATAAAACTTTATTGGCAAGAAGAGCAGGCAGGTTGGATTTGACAGACAGACAGACAGACAGACAGTCGAGAACAGAACGAGGAGCTATCTCGATAAAACTTTATTGGCAAGAAAAGCAGGCAGGTTGGATTTGACAGACAGACAGACAGACAGTCGAGAACAGAACGAGGAGGCTGTCTCGATAAAACTTTATTGGCAAGAAGAGCAGGCAGGTTGGATTTGACAGAAAGACAGACAGACAGTCTAGAAAGGAATGAGGTGGCTGTCTCGATAAAACGTTATTGGCAAGAAGAGCAGGCAGGTTGGATTTGACAGACAGAGAGACAGACAGACAGTCGAGAACGGAACGAGGTGGCTGTCTCGATAAAACGTTATTAGCAAGAAGAGCAGGCAGGTTGGATTTGACAGACAGACAGACAGACAGTCGAGAACGGAACGAGGTGGCTGTCTCGATAAAACTTTATTGGCAAGAAGAGCAGGCAGGTTGGATTTGACAGACAGACAGACAGACAGACAGACAGTCGAGAACGGAACGAGGTTGCTGTCTCGATAAAACTTTATTGGCAAGAAGAGCAGGCAGGTTGGATTTGACAGACAGACAGACAGACAGACAGTCAAGAAAGGAACGAGGTTGCTGTCTCGATAAAACTTTATTGGCAAGAAGAGCAGGCAGGTTGGATTTGACAGACAGACAGACAGAGACTCAAAACGGAACGAGGTGGCTGTCTCGATAAAACTTATTGGTAAAAGAGCAGGCAGGTTGGATTTGACAGACAGACAGACAGACAGTCGAGAACGGAACGAGGTGGCTGTCTCGATAAAACTTTATTGGCAAGAAGAGCAGGCAGGTTGGATTTGACAGACAGACAGACAGACAGACAGACAGTCGAGAACGGAACGAGGTGGCTGTCTCGATAAAACTTTATTGGCAAGAAGAGCAGGCAGGTTGGATTTGACAGACAGACAGACAGACAGACAGACAGTGGAGAACGGATCGAGGTGGCTGTCTCGATAAAACTTTATTGGCAAGAAGAGCAGGCAGGTTGGATTTGACAGACAGAGAGACAGACAGACAGAGAGTCGAGAACGGAACGAGGTGGCTGTCTCGATAAAACTTTATTGGCAAGAAGAGGCAGGCAGGTTGGATTTAACAGACAGACAGACAGACAGACAGACAGACAGTAGAGAACGGAACGATGTGGCTGTCTCGATAAAACTTTATTGGCAAGAAGAGCAGAGCAGGTTGGATTTGACAGACAGACAGACAGACAGACAGACAGAGAGTCGAGAACGGAACGAGGTGGCTGTCTCGATAAAACTTTATTGCCAAGAAGAGCAGGCAGGTTGGATTTGACAGACAGACAGACAGACAGACAGACAGTCGAGAACGGAATGAGGTAGCTGTCTCGATAAAACTTTATTGGCAAGAAGAGCAGGCAGGTTGGATTTGACAGACAGACAGACAGACAGACAGTCGAGAACAGAACGAGGTGGCTGTCTCGGAAAAACTTTATTGGCAAGAAGAGCAGGCAGGTTGGATTTGACAGACAGACAGACAGACAGACAGTCGAGAACGGAACGAGGTGGCTGTCTCGATAAAACTTTATTGGCAAGAAGAGCAGGCAGGTTGGATTTGACAGACAGACAGACAGACAGACAGACAGACAGAGAACGGAACGAGGTGGCTGTCTCGATAAAACTTTATTGGCAAGAAGAGCAGGCAGGTTGGATTTGACAGACAGACAGACAAGACAGACAGTCAAGAAGGAACGAGGTGGCTGTCTCGATAAAACTTTATTGGCAAGAAGAGCAGGCAGGTTGGATTTGACAGACAGACAGACAGACAGACAGACAGTCGAGAACGGAACGAGGTGGCTGTCTCGATAAAACTTTATTGGCAAGAAGAGCAGGCAGGTTGGATTTGACAGACAGACAGACAGACAGACAGACAGTCGAGAACGGAACGAGGTGGCTGTCTCGATAAAACTTTATTGGCAAGAAGAGCAGGCAGGTTGGATTTGACAGACAGACAGACAGACAGTCGAGAACGGAACGAGGTTGCTGTCTCGATAAATCTTTATTGGCAAGAAGAGCAGGCAGGTTCGATTTGACAGACAGACAGACAGACAGACAGTCAAGAAAGGAACGAGGTTGCTGTCTCGATAAAACTTTATTGGCAAGAAGAGCAGGCAGGTTGGATTTGACAGACAGACAGACAGACAAGACAGTCAGAACGGAACGAGGTGGCTGTCTCGATAAAACTTTATTGGAAAAGAGCAGGCAGGTTGGATTTGACAGACAGACAGACAGACAGACAGACAGATAGTCGAGAACGGAATGAGGTGGCTGTCTCGATAAAACTTTATTGGCAAGAAGAGCAGGCAGGTTGGATTTGACAGACAGACAGACAGACAGACAGTCGAGAACGGAACGAGGTGGCTGTCTCGATAAAACTTTATTGGCAAGAAGAGCAGGCAGGTTGGATTTGACAGACAGACAGACAGACAGACAGACAGACAGTCGAGAACGGAACGAGGTGGCTGTCTCGATAAAACTTTATTGGCAAGAAGAGCAGGCAGGTTGGATTTGACAGACAGACAGACTCAAGAACGGAACGAGGTGGCTGTCTCGATAAAACTTTATTGGCAAGAAGAGCAGGCAGGTTGGATTTGACAGAGACAGACAGACAGACAGACAGACAGACAGTCGAGAACGGAACGAGGTGGCTGTCTCGATAAAACTTTATTGGCAAGAAGAGCAGGCAGGTTGGATTTGACAGACAGACAGACAGACAGACAGACAGACAGTCGAGAACGGAACGAGGTGGCTGTCTCGATAAAACTTTATTGGCAAGAAGAGCAGGCAGGTTGGATTTGACAGACACAGACAGACAGACAGACAGACAGTCGAGAACGGAACGAGGTGGCTGTCTCGATAAAACTTTATTGGCAAGAAGAGCAGGCAGGTTGGATTTGACAGACAGACAGACAGACAGACAGACAGACAGTCGAGAACGGAACGAGGTGGCTGTCTCGATAAAACTTTATTGGCAAGAAGAGCAGGCAGGTTGGATTTGACAGACAGACAGACAGACAGACAGACAGACAGTCGAGAACGGAACGAGGTGGCTGTCTCGATAAAACTTTATTGGCAAGAAGAGCAGGCAGGTTGGATTTGACAGACAGACAGACAGACAGACAGACAGACAGTCGAGAACGGAACGAGGTGGCTGTCTCGATAAAACTTTATTGGCAAGAAGAGCAGGCAGGTTGGATTTGACAGACAGACAGACAGACAGACAGACAGAGTCAGAACGGAACGAGGTGGCTGTCTCGATAAAACTTTATTGGCAAGAAGAGCAGGCAGGTTGGATTTGACAGACAGACAGACAGACAGACAGTGAGAACGGAACGAGGTGGCTGTCTCGATAAAACTTTATTGGCAAGAAGAGCAGGCAGGTTGGATTTGACAGACAGACAGACAGACAGACAGACAGACGACATCGAGAACGGATCGAGGTGGCTGTCTCGATAAAACTTTTTGGCAAGAAGAGCAGGCAGGTTGGATTTGACAGACAGACAGACAGACAGACAAGACAGTCGAGAACGGAACGAGGTGGCTGTCTCGATAAAACTTTATTGGCAAGAAGAGCAGGCAGGTTGGATTTGACAGACAGACAGACAGACAGACAGACAGTCGAGAACGGAACGAGGTGGCTGTCTCGATAAAACTTTATTGGCAAGAAGAGCAGGCAGGTTGGATTTGACAGACAGACAGACAGACAGACAGACAGACAGACAGACAGTGAGAATGGATCGAGGTGGCTGTCTCGATAAAACTTTATTGGCAAGAAGAGGAGGCAGGTTGGATTTGACAGACAGACAGACAGACAGACAGACAGACAGTCGAGAGAAACGAAGAAGGCTGTCTCGATAAAACTTTATTGGCAAGAAGAGCAGGCAGGTTGGATTTGACAGACAGACAGACAGACAGACAGTCGAGAACGGAACGAGGTGGCTGTCTCGATAAAACTTTATTGGCAAGAAGAGCAGGCAGGTTGGATTTGACAGACAGACAGACAGACAGTCAGAGAACGGAACGAGTGTGGCTGTCTCGATAAAACTTTATTGGCAAGAAGGAGCAGGCAGGTTGGATTTGACAGACAGACAGACAGACAGACAGACAGTCGAGAACGGAACGAGGTGGCTGTCTCGATAAACTTTATTGGCAAGAAGAGCAGGCAGGTTGGATTTGACAGACAGACAGACAGACAGAGACAGTCAAGAACGGAACGAGGTGGCTGTCTCGATAAAAATTTATTGGCAAGAAGAGCAGGCAGGTTGGATTTGACAGACAGACAGACAGACAGACAGTCGAGAACGGAACGAGGTAGCTGTCTCGATAAAACTTTATTGGCAAGAAGAGCAGGCAGGTTGGATTTGACAGACAGACAGACAGACAGACAGACAGACAGACAGACAGTGAGAATGGATCGAGGTGGCTGTCTCGATAAAACTTTTTTTGGCAAGAAGAGGAGGCAGGTTGGATTTGACAGACAAGACTGACAGAGCACAGACAGAGAGAAAGTCGAGAAAAGAAGAAGCTGTCTCGATAAAACTTTATTGGCAAGAAGAGCAGGAAGGTTGGATTGGACAGACAGACAGACAGACAGACAGACAGTCGAGAACGGAACGAGGTGGCTGTCTCGATAAAACGTTATTAGCAATAAGAGCCGGCAGGTTGGAAATGACAGACAGACAGACAGACAGTCGAGAACGGAACGAGGTGACTGTCTCGATAAAACTTTATTGGCAAGAAGAGCAGGCAGGTTGGATTTGACATTCAGTCAGACAGACAGACAGACAGACAGTCGAGAACGCAACGAGGTTGCTGTCTCGATAAATCTTTATTGGAAGAAGAGCAGGCAGGTTCGATTTGACAGACAGACAGAGACAGACAGTCAAGAAAGGAACGAGGTTGCTTTCTCGATAAAACTTTATTGGCAAGAAGAGCAGGCAGGTTGGATTTGACAGACAGACAGACAGACAAACAGTCAAGAACGGAACGAGGTAGTTGTCTCGATAAAACTATTGGTAAAAGAGCAGGCAGGTTGGATTTGACAGACAGACAGACACACAGACAGACAGATAGTCGAGAACGGAATGAGGTGGCTGTCTCGATAAAACTTTATTGGCAAGAAGAGCAGGCAGGTTGGATTTGACAGACAGACAGACAGACAGACAGTCGAGAACAGAACGAGGAGCTATCTCGATAAAACTTTATTGGCAAGAAGAGCAGGCAGGTTGGATTTGACAGACAGACAGACAGACAGTCGAGAACAGAACGAGGAGGCTATCTCGATAAAACTTTATTGGCAAGAAGAGCAGGCATGTTGGATTTGACAGAAAGACAGACAGACAGTCTAGAAAGGAATGAGGTGGCTGTCTCGATAAAACGTTATTGGCAAGAAGAGCAGGCAGGTTGCATTTGACAGATAGACAGACAGACAGACAGGTCGAGAACGGAACGAGGTGGCTGTCTCTATAAAACGTTATTAGCAAGAAGAGCAGGCAGGTTGGATTTGACAGACAGACAGACACACAGTCGAGAACGGAACGAGGTGGCTGTCTCGATAAATCTTTATTGGCAAGAAGAGCAGGCAGGTTGGATTTGACATTTAGACAGACAGACAGACAGACAATCGAGAACGCAACGAGGTTGCTGTCTCGATAAATCTTTATTGGCAAGAAGAGCAGGCAGGTTCGATTTGACAGACAGACAGACAGACAGACAGTCAAGAAAGGAACGAGGTTGCTGTCTCGATAAAACTTTATTGGCAGGAAGAGCAGGCGGTTTGGATTTGACAGACAGACAGACAGAGACTCAAACGGAACGATGTGGTTGTCTCGATAAAACTATTGGTAAAAGAGCAGGCAGGTTGTATTTGACAGACAGACAGACAGACAGTCGAGAACGGAACGAGGTGGCTGTCTCGATAAAACTTTATTTGCAAGAAGAGAAAGCAGGTTGGATTTGACAGACAGGCAGACAGAGAGACAGACAGTCGAGAACGGAACGAGGTGGATGTCTCGATAAAACTTTATTGGCAAGAAGAGCAGGCAGGTTGGATTTGACAGACAGACAGACAGACAGACAGACAGACAGTGGAGAATGGATCGAGGTGGCTGTCTCGATAAAACTTTATTGGCAAGAAGAGCAGGCAGGTTGGATTTGACAGACAGACAGACAGACAGAGAGTCGAGAACGGAACGAGGTGGCTGTCTCGATAAAACTTTATTGGCAAGAAGAGCAGGCAGGTTGGATTTGACAGACAGACAGACAGAGAGACAGACAGACAGACAGACAGTAGAGAATGGAACGAGGTGGCTGTCTCGATAAAACTTTATTGGCAAGAAGAGCAGGCAGGTTGGATTTGACAGACAGACAGACAGACAGACAGAGAGTCGAGAACGGAACGAGGTGGCTGTCTCGATAAAACTTATTGGCAAGAAGAGCAGGCAGGTTGCATTTGACAGACAGACAGACAGACAGTCGAGAACGGAATGAGGTGGCTGTCTCGATAAAACTTTATTGGCAAGAAGAGCAGGCAGGTTGGATTTGACAGACAGACAGACAGACAGACAGTCGAGAACGGAACGAGGTGGCTGTCTCGATAAAACTTTATTGGCAAGAAGAGCAGGCAGGTTGGATTTGACAGACAGACAGACAGACAGACAGACAGTCGAGAACGGAACGAGGTGGCTGTCTCGATAAAACTTTATTGGCAAGAAGAGCAGGCAGGTTGGATTTGACAGACAGACAGACAGACAGACAGACAGTCGAGAACGGAACGAGGTGGCTGTCTCGATAAAACTTTATTGGCAAGAAGAGCAGGCAGGTTGGATTTGACAGACAGACAGACAGACAGACAGTCAAGAAAGGAACGAGGTGGCTGTCTCGATAAAACTTTATTGGCAAGAAGAGCAGGCAGGTTGGATTTGACAGACAGACAGACAGACAGTCGAGAACGGAACGAGGTGGCTGTCTCGATAAAACTTTATTGGCAAGAAGAGCAGGCAGGTTGGATTTGACAGACAGACAGACAGAGAGACAGACAGTCGAGAACGGAACGAGGTGGCTGTCTCGATAAAACTTTATTGGCAAGAAGAGCAGGCAGGTTGGATTTGACAGACAGACAGACAGACAGTCGAGAACGGAACGAGGTGGCTGTCTCGATAAATCTTTATTGGCAAGAAGAGCAGGCAGGTTGGATTTGACAGACAGACAGACAGACAGACAGTCAAGAAAGGAACGAGGTGGCTGTCTCGATAAAACTTTATTGGCAAGAAGAGCAGGCAGGTTGGATTTGACAGACAGACAGACAGACAGACAGTCAGAACGGAACGAGGTGGCTGTCTCGATAAAACTTTATTGGCAAGAAGAGCAGGCAGGTTGGATTTGACAGACAGACAGACAGACAGACAGACAGTCGAGAACGGAACGAGGTGGCTGTCTCGATAAAACTTTATTGGCAAGAAGAGCAGGCAGGTTGGATTTGACAGACAGACAGACAGACAGACAGTCGAGAACGGAACGAGGTGGCTGTCTCGATAAAACTTTATTGGCAAGAAGAGCAGGCAGGTTGGATTTGACAGACAGACAGACAGACAGACAGACAGACAGTCGAGAACGGAACGAGGTGGCTGTCTCGATAAAACTTTATTGGCAAGAAGAGCAGGCAGGTTGGATTTGACAGACAGACACCGAAGACAGACAGACAGACAGCAGACAGACAGTCGAGAACGGAACGAGGTGGCTGTCTCGATAAAACTTTATTTGCAAGAAGAGCAGGCAGGTTGGATTTGACAGACAGACAGACAGACAGACAGACAGACAGTCGAGAACGGAACGAGGTGGCTGTCTCGATAAAACTTTATTGGCAAGAAGAGCAGGCAGGTTGGATTTGACAGACAGACAGACAGACAGACAGTCGAGAACGGAACGAGGTGGCTGTCTCGATAAAACTTTATTGGCAAGAAGAGCAGGCAGGTTGGATTTGACAGACAGACAGACAGACAGACAGACAGACAGTCGAGAACGGAACGAGGTGGCTGTCTCGATAAAACTTTATTGGCAAGAAGAGCAGGCAGGTTGGATTTGACAGACAGACAGACAGACAGACAGACAGTCGAGAACGGAACGAGGTGGCTGTCTCGATAAAACTTTATTGGCAAGAAGAGCAGGCAGGTTGGATTTGACAGACAGACAGACAGACAGACAGACAGAGGGTCGAGAACGGAACGAGGTGGCTGTCTCGATAAAACTTTATTGGCAAGAAGAGCAGGCAGGTTGGATTTGACAGACAGACAGACAGAGAGACAGACAGACAGAGAGTCGAGAACGGAACGAGGTGGCTGTCTCGATAAAACTTTATTGGCAAGAAGAGCAGGCAGGTTGGATTTGACAGACAGACAGACAGACAGACAGAGAGTCGAGAACGGAACGAGGTGGCTGTCTCGATAAAACTTTATTGGCAAGAAGAGCAGGCAGGTTGGATTTGACAGACAGACAGACAGACAGACAGACAGTCGAGAACGGAACGAGGTGGCTGTCTCGATAAAACTTTATTGGCAAGAAGAGCAGGCAGGTTGGATTTGACAGACAGACAGACAGACAGTCGAGAACAGAATGAGGTGGCTGTCTCGATAAAACTTTATTGGCAAGAAGAGAAGGCAGGTTGGATTTGACAGACAGACAGACAGACAGACAGTCGAGAACGGAACGAGGTGGCTGTCTCGATAAAACTTTATTGGCAAGAAGAGCAGGCAGGTTGGATTTGACAGACAGACAGACAGACAGACAGACAGTCGAGAACGGAACGAGGTGGCTGTCTCGATAAAACTTTATTGGCAAGAAGAGCAGGCAGGTTGGATTTGACAGACAGACAGACAGACAGACAGACAGACAGTCGAGAACGGAACGAGGTGGCTGTCTCGATAAAACTTTATTGGCAAGAAGAGCAGGCAGGTTGGATTTGACAGACAGACAGACAGACAGACAGACAAGAAAGGAATGAGGTGGCTGTCTCGATAAAACTTTATTGGCAAGAAGAGCAGGCAGGTTGGATTTGACAGACAGACAGACAGACAGACAGACAGTCGAGAACGGAACGAGGTGGCTGTCTCGATAAAACTTTATTTGCAAGAAGAGCAGGCAGGTTGGATTTGACAGACAGACAGACAGAAGACAGACAGTCGAGAACGGAACGAGGTGGCTGTCTCGATAAAACTTTATTGGCAAGAAGAGCAGGCAGGTTGGATTTGACAGACAGACAGACAGACAGACAGACAGTCGAGAACGGAACGAGGTGGCTGTCTCGATAAAACTTTATTGGCAAGAAGAGCAGGCAGGTTGGATTTGACAGACAGACAGACAGACAGAGACAGACAGTCGAGAACGGAACGAGGTGGCTGTCTCGATAAAACTTTATTGGCAAGAAGAGCAGGCAGGTTGGATTTGACAGACAGACAGACAGACAGACAGACAGACAGTCGAGAACGGAAAGAGGTGGCTGTCTCGATAAAACTTTATTGGCAAGAAGAGCAGGCAGGTTGGATTTGACAGACAGACAGACAGACAGACAGAGAGTCGAGAACGGAACGAGGTGGCTGTCTCGATAAAACTTTATTGGCAAGAAGAGCAGGCAGGTTGGATTTGACAGACAGACAGACAGACAGACAGACAGACAGACAGTAGAGAACGGAACGAGGTGGCTGTCTCGATAAAACTTTATTGGCAAGAAGAGCAGGCAGGTTGGATTTGACAGACAGACAGACAGACAGACAGACAGAGAGTCGAGAACGGAACGAGGTGGCTGTCTCGATAAAACTTTATTGGCAAGAAGAGCAGGCAGGTTGGATTTGACAGACAGACCGACAGACAGACAGACAGACAGACAGTCGAGAACGGAACGAGGTGGCTGTCTCGATAAAACTTTATTGGCAAGAAGAGCAGGCAGGTTGGATTTGACAGACAGACAGACAGACAGACAGATGTCGAGAACGGAACGAGGTGGCTGTCTCGATAAAAATTTATTGGCAAGAAGAGCAGGCAGGTTGGATTTGACAGACAGACAGACAGACAGACAGTCGAGAACGGAATGAGGTAGCTGTCTCGATAAAACTTTATTGGCAAGAAGAGCAGGCAGGTTGGATTTGACAGACAGACAGACAGACAGACAGACAGACAGACAAGTGAGAATGGAACGAGGTGGCTGTCTCGATAAAACTTTATTGGCAAGAAGAGCAGGCAGGTTGGATTTGACAGACAGACAGACAGAGCGACAGAGAGAGAGAACGGAACGAGGTAGCTGTCTCGATAAAACTTTATTGGCAAGAAGAGCAGGCAGGTTGGATTTGACAGACAGACAGACAGACAGACAGTCGAGAACGGAACGAGGTGGCTGTCTCGATAAAACTTTATTGGCAAGAAGAGCAGGCAGGTTGGATTTGACAGACAGACAGACAGACAGTCGAGAACGGAACGAGGTGGCTGTCTCGATAAAACTTTATTGGCAAGAAGAGCAGGCAGGTTGGATTTGACAGACAGACAGACAGACAGTCGAGAACGGAACGAGGTGGCTGTCTCGATAAAACTTTATTGGCAAGAAGAGCAGGCAGGTTGGATTTGACAGACAGACAGACAGACAGACAGTCAAGAAAGGAACGAGGTGGCTGTCTCGATAAAACTTTATTGGCAAGAAGAGCAGGCAGGTTGGATTTGACAGACAGACAGACAGACAGACAGTCGAGAACGGAACGAGGTGGCTGTCTCGATAAAACTTTATTGGCAAGAAGAGCAGGCAGGTTGGATTTGACAGACAGACAGACACAGACAGACAGACAGTCGAGAACGGAACGAGGTGGCTGTCTCGATAAAACTTTATTGGCAAGAAGAGCAGGCAGGTTGGATTTGACAGACAGACAGACAGACAGTCGAGAACGGAACGAGGTGGCTGTCTCGATAAAACTTTATTGGCAAGAAGAGCAGGCAGGTTGGATTTGACAGACAGACAGACAGACAGACAGACAGTCGAGAACGGAACGAGGTGGCTGTCTCGATAAAACTTTATTGGCAAGAAGAGCAGGCAGGTTGGATTTGACAGACAGACAGACAGACAGACAGTCGAGAACGGAACGAGGTGGCTGTCTCGATAAAACTTTATTGGCAAGAAGAGCAGGCAGGTTGGATTTGACAGACAGACAGACAGACAGACAGACAGACAGGAGAACGGAACGAGGTGGCTGTCTCGATAAAACTTTATTGGCAAGAAGAGCAGGCAGGTTGGATTTGACAGACAGACAGACAGACAGACAGAGAACAGAACGAGGGTGGCTGTCTCGATAAAACTTTATTGGCAAGAAGAGCAGGCAGGTTGGATTTGACAGACAGACACACAGACAGACAGACAGTAGAGAACGGAACGAGGTGGCTGTCTCGATAAAACTTTATTGGCAAGAAGAGCAGGCAGGTTGGATTTGACAGACAGACAGACAGACAGACAGACAGACAGTCGAGAACGGAACGAGGTGGCTGTCTCGATAAAACTTTATTGGCAAGAAGAGCAGGCAGGTTGGATTTGACAGACAGACAGACAGACAGACAGACAGTCGAGAAAGGAACGAGGTGGCTGTCTCGATAAAACTTTATTGGCAAGAAGAGCAGGCAGGTTGGATTTGACAGACAGACAGACAGACAGACAGACAGTCGAGAACGGAACGAGGTGGCTGTCTCGATAAAACTTTATTGGCAAGAAGAGCAGGCAGGTTGGATTTGACAGACAGACAGACAGACAGACAGACAGTCGAGAACGGAACGAGGTGGCTGTCTCGATAAAACTTTATTGGCAAGAAGAGCAGGCAGGTTGGATTTGACAGACAGACAGACAGACAGACAGACAGTCGAGAACGGAACGAGGTGGCTGTCTCGATAAAACTTTATTGGCAAGAAGAGCAGGCAGGTTGGATTTGACAGACAGAACAGACAGACAGACAGACAGTCGAGAACGGAACGAGGTGGCTGTCTCGATAAAACTTTATTGGCAAGAAGAGCAGGCAGGTTGGATTTGACAGACAGACAGACAGACAGACAGACAGACAGACAGTCGAGAACGGAAGAGGTGGCTGTCTCGATAAAACTTTATTGGCAAGAAGAGCAGGCAGGTTGGATTTGACAGACAGACAGACAGACAGAGAGTCGAGAACGGAACGAGGTGGCTGTCTCGATAAAACTTTATTGGCAAGAAGAGGAGGAAGGTTGGATTTGACAGACAGACAGAGACAGAGAGACAGACAGACAGTAGAGAACGGAACGAGGTGGCTGTCTCGATAAAACTTTATTGGCAAGAAGAGCAGGCAGGTTGGATTTGACAGACAGACAGACAGACAGACAGACAGACAGAGAGTCGAGAACGGAACGAGGTGGCTGTCTCGATAAAACTTTATTGGCAAGAAGAGCAGGCAGGTTGGATTTGACAGACAGACCGACAGACAGACAGACGGACAGACGGTCGAGAACGGAACGAGGTGGCTGTCTCGATAAAACTTTATTGGCAAGAAGAGCAGGCAGGTTGGATTTGACAGACAGACAGACAGACAGACAGATAGTCGAGAACGGAACGAGGTGGCTGTCTCGATAAAAATTTATTGGCAAGAAGAGCAGGCAGGTTGCATTTGACAGACAGACAGACAGACAGTCGAGAACGGAATGAGGTGGCTGTCTCGATAAAACTTTATTGGCAAGAAGAGCAGGCAGGTTGGATTTGACAGACAGACAGACAGACAGACAGACAGACAGACAGAAGACAGTGAGAATGGATCGAGGTGGCTGTCTCGATAAAACTTTTTGGCAAGAAGAGGAGGCAGGTTGGATTTGACAGACAGACAGACAGACAGACAGAGAGAGACAGTCGAGAACGGAACGAGGTAGCTGTCTCGATAAAACTTTATTGGCAAGAAGAGCAGGCAGGTTGGATTGACAGACAGACAGACAGACAGACAGTCGAGAACGGAACGAGGTGGCTGTCTCGATAAAACGTTATTGGCAAGAAGAGCAGGCAGGTTGGATTTGACAGACAGACAGACAGACAGACAGTCGAGAACGGAACGAGGTGGCTGTCTCGATAAAACTTTATTGGCAAGAAGAGCAGGCAGGTTGGATTTGACATCAGACAGACAGACAGACAGACAGACAGTCGAGAACGGAAACGAGGTGGCTGTCTCGATAAAACTTTATTGGCAAGAAGAGCAGGCAGGTTGGATTTGACAGACAGACAGACAGACAGACAGTCAAGAAAGGAACGAGGTGGCTGTCTCGATAAAACTTTATTGGCAAGAAGAGCAGGCAGGTTGGATTTGACAGACAGACAGACAGACAGACAGTCAAGAACGGAACGAGGTGGCTGTCTCGATAAAACTTTATTGGCAAGAAGAGCAGGCAGGTTGGATTTGACAGACAGACAGACAGACAGACAGACAGACAGTCGAGAACGGAACGAGGTGGCTGTCTCGATAAAACTTTATTGGCAAGAAGAGCAGGCAGGTTGGATTTGACAGACAGACAGACAGACAGTCGAGAACGGAACGAGGTGGCTGTCTCGATAAAACTTTATTGGCAAGAAGAGCAGGCAGGTTGGATTTGACAGACAGACAGACAGACAGACAGACAGTCGAGAACGGAACGAGGTGGCTGTCTCGATAAAAATTTATTGGCAAGAAGAGCAGGCAGGTTGGATTTGACAGACAGACAGACAGACAGACAGTCGAGAACGGAACGAGGTGGCTGTCTCGATAAAACTTTATTGGCAAGAAGAGCAGGCAGGTTGGATTTGACAGACAGACAGACAGACAGACAGACAGACAGAAAAGAACGGAACGAGGTGGCTGTCTCGATAAAACTTTATTGGCAAGAAGAGCAGGCAGGTTGGATTTGACAGACAGACAGACAGACAGACAGAACAGAAACGAGGTGGCTGTCTCGATAAAACTTTATTGGCAAGAAGAGCAGGCAGGTTGGATTTGACAGACAGACAGACAGACAGTCAGAGAACGGAACGAGGTGGCTGTCTCGATAAAACTTTATTGGCAAGAAGAGCAGGCAGGTTGGATTTGACAGACAGACAGACAGACAGACAGTCGAGAACGGAACGAGGTGGCTGTCTCGATAAAACTTTATTGGCAAGAAGAGCAGGCAGGTTGGATTTGACAGACAGACAGACAGACAGTCGAACGGAACGAGGTGGCTGTCTCGATAAAACTTTATTGGCAAGAAGAGCAGGCAGGTTGGATTTGACAGAGACAGACAGACAGACAGACAGTCGAGAACGGAACGAGGTGGCTGTCTCGATAAAACTTTATTGGCAAGAAGAGCAGGCAGGTTGGATTTGACAGACAGACAGACAGACAGACAGTCAAGAAAGGAACGAGGTGGCTGTCTCGATAAAACTTTATTGGCAAGAAGAGCAGGCAGGTTGGATTTGACAGACAGACAGACAGTCAGAACGGAACGAGGTGGCTGTCTCGATAAAACTTTATTGGCAAGAAGAGCAGGCAGGTTGGATTTGACAGACAGACAGACAGACAGTCGAGAACGGAACGAGGTGGCTGTCTCGATAAAACTTTATTGGCAAGAAGAGCAGGCAGGTTGGATTTGACAGACAGACAGACAGACAGACAGACAGTAGAGAACGGAACGAGGTGGCTGTCTCGATAAAACTTTATTGGCAAGAAGAGCAGGCAGGTTGGATTTGACAGACAGACAGACAGACAGACAGACAGTCGAGAACGGAACGAGGTGGCTGTCTCGATAAAACTTTATTGGCAAGAAGAGCAGGCAGGTTGGATTTGACAGACAGACAGACAGACAGACAGACAGTCGAGAACGGAACGAGGTGGCTGTCTCGATAAAACTTTATTGGCAAGAAGAGCAGGCAGGTTGGATTTGACAGACAGACAGACAGACAGACAGACAGACAGTAGAGAACGGAACGAGGTGGCTGTCTCGATAAAACTTTTATTGGCAAGAAGAGCAGGCAGGTTGGATTTGACAGACAGACAGACAGACAGACAGACAGTAGAGAACGGAACGAGGTGGCTGTCTCGATAAAACTTTATTGGCAAGAAGAGCAGGCAGGTTGGATTTGACAGACAGACAGACAGACAGACAGAGAACGGAACGAGGTGGCTGTCTCGATAAAACTTTATTGGCAAGAAGAGCAGGCAGGTTGGATTTGACAGACAGACAGACAGACAGTCGAGAACGGAACGAGGTGGCTGTCTCGATAAAACTTTATTGGCAAGAAGAGCAGGCAGGTTGGATTTGACAGACAGACAGACAGACAGACAGTAGAGAACGGAACGAGGTGGCTGTCTCGATAAAACTTTATTGGCAAGAAGAGCAGGCAGGTTGGATTTGACAGACAGACAGACAGACAGACAGACAGTCGAGAACGGAACGAGGTGGCTGTCTCGATAAAACTTTATTGGCAAGAAGAGCAGGCAGGTTGGATTTGACAGACAGACAGACAGACAGACAGACAGAGAGCGAGAACGAAAGGTGGCTGTCTCGATAAAACTTTATTGGCAAGAAGAGCAGGCAGGTTGGATTTGACAGACAGACAGACAGACAGACAGACAGTCGAGAACGGAACGAGGTGGCTGTCTCGATAAAACTTTATTGGCAAGAAGAGCAGGCAGGTTGGATTTGACAGACAGACAGACAGACAGACAGACAGTCGAGAACGGAACGAGGTGGCTGTCTCGATAAAACTTTTATTGGCAAGAAGAGCAGGCAGGTTGGATTTGACAGACAGACAGACAGACAGACAGAGAACGGAACGAGGTGGCTGTCTCGATAAAACTTTATTGGCAAGAAGAGCAGGCAGGTTGGATTTGACAGACAGACAGACAGACAGACAGACAGACAGTCGAGAACGGAACGAGGTGGCTGTCTCGATAAAACTTTATTGGCAAGAAGAGCAGGCAGGTTGGATTTGACAGACAGACAGACAGACAGACAGACAGACAGTCGAGAACGGAACGAGGTGGCTGTCTCGATAAAACTTTATTGGCAAGAAGAGCAGGCAGGTTGGATTTGACAGACAGACAGACAGACAGACAGACAGTAGAGAACGGAACGAGGTGGCTGTCTCGATAAAACTTTATTGGCAAGAAGAGCAGGCAGGTTGGATTTGACAGACAGACAGACAGACAGACAGACAGTAGAGAACGGAACGAGGTGGCTGTCTCGATAAAACTTTATTGGCAAGAAGAGCAGGCAGGTTGGATTTGACAGACAGACAGACAGACAGACAGACAGTCGAGAACGGAACGAGGTGGCTGTCTCGATAAAACTTTATTGGCAAGAAGAGCAGGCAGGTTGGATTTGACAGACAGACAGACAGACAGACAGACAGTCGAGAACGGAACGAGGTGGCTGTCTCGATAAAACTTTATTGGCAAGAAGAGCAGGCAGGTTGGATTGATTTGACAGACAGACAGACAGACAGACAGACAGTCGAGAACGGAACGAGGTGGCTGTCTCGATAAAACTTTATTGGCAAGAAGAGCAGGCAGGTTGGATTTGACAGACAGACAGACAGACAGACAGACAGACAGTCGAGAACGGAACGAGGTGGCTGTCTCGATAAAACTTTATTGGCAAGAAGAGCAGGCAGGTTGGATTTGACAGACAGACAGACAGACAGACAGACAGACAGTCGAGAACGGAACGAGGTGGCTGTCTCGATAAAACTTTATTGGCAAGAAGAGCAGGCAGGTTGGATTTGACAGACAGACAGACAGACAGACAGTCGAGAACGGAACGAGGTGGCTGTCTCGATAAAACTTTATTGGCAAGAAGAGCAGGCAGGTTGGATTTGACAGACAGACAGACAGACAGACAGACAGTAGAGAACGGAACGAGGTGGCTGTCTCGATAAAACTTTATTGGCAAGAAGAGCAGGCAGGTTGGATTTGACAGACAGACAGACAGACAGACAGACAGTCGAGAACGGAACGAGGTGGCTGTCTCGATAAAACTTTATTGGCAAGAAGAGCAGGCAGGTTGGATTTGACAGACAGACAGACAGACAGACAGACAGTCGAGAACGGAACGAGGTGGCTGTCTCGATAAAACTTTATTGGCAAGAAGAGCAGGCAGGTTGGATTTGACAGACAGACAGACAGACAGACAGACAGACAGTAGAGAACGGAACGAGGTGGCTGTCTCGATAAAACTTTATTGGCAAGAAGAGCAGGCAGGTTGGATTTGACAGACAGACAGACAGACAGAGAACGGAACGAGGTGGCTGTCTCGATAAAACTTTATTGGCAAGAAGAGCAGGCAGGTTGGATTTGACAGACAGACAGACAGACAGACAGACAGTCGAGAACGGAACGAGGTGGCTGTCTCGATAAAACTTTATTGGCAAGAAGAGCAGGCAGGTTGGATTTGACAAGACAGACAGACAGACAGACAGTCGAGAACGGAACGAGGTGGCTGTCTCGATAAAACTTTATTGGCAAGAAGAGCAGGCAGGTTGGATTTGACAGACAGACAGACAGACAGACAGACAGACAGTCGAGAACGGAACGAGGTGGCTGTCTCGATAAAACTTTATTGGCAAGAAGAGCAGGCAGGTTGGATTTGACAGACAGACAGACAGACAGACAGACAGACAGTCGAGAACGGAACGAGGTGGCTGTCTCGATAAAACTTTATTGGCAAGAAGAGCAGGCAGGTTGGATTTGACAGACAGACAGACAGACAGACAGACAGTCGAGAACGGAACGAGGTGGCTGTCTCGATAAAACTTTATTGGCAAGAAGAGCAGGCAGGTTGGATTTGACAGACAGACAGACAGACAGACAGTAGAGAACGGAACGAGGTGGCTGTCTCGATAAAACTTTATTGGCAAGAAGAGCAGGCAGGTTGGATTTGACAGACAGACAGACAGACAGACAGACAGTAGAGAACGGAACGAGGTGGCTGTCTCGATAAAACTTTATTGGCAAGAAGAGCAGGCAGGTTGGATTTGACAGACAGACAGACAGACAGACAGACAGTCGAGAACGGAACGAGGTGGCTGTCTCGATAAAACTTTATTGGCAAGAAGAGCAGGCAGGTTGGATTTGACAGACAGACAGACAGACAGACAGACAGACAGAATCGAGAACGGAACGAGGTGGCTGTCTCGATAAAACTTTATTGGCAAGAAGAGCAGGCAGGTTGGATTTGACAGACAGACAGACAGACAGACAGACAGTCGAGAACGGAACGAGGTGGCTGTCTCGATAAAACTTTATTGGCAAGAAGAGCAGGCAGGTTGGATTTGACAGACGACAGACAGACAGACAGACAGACAGTCGAGAACGGAACGAGGTGGCTGTCTCGATAAAACTTTATTGGCAAGAAGAGCAGGCAGGTTGGATTTGACAGACAGACAGACAGACAGACAGACAGTCGAGAACGGAACGAGGTGGCTGTCTCGATAAAACTTTATTGGCAAGAAGAGCAGGCAGGTTGGATTTGACAGACAGACAGACAGACAGACAGACAGTCGAGAACGGAACGAGGTGGCTGTCTCGATAAAACTTTATTGGCAAGAAGAGCAGGCAGGTTGGATTTGACAGACAGACAGACAGACAGACAGACAGAGAGACAGTCGAGAACGGAACGAGGTGGCTGTCTCGATAAAACTTTATTGGCAAGAAGAGCAGGCAGGTTGGATTTGACTTGACAGACAGACAGACAGACAGACAGACAGTCGAGAACGGAACGAGGTGGCTGTCTCGATAAAACTTTATTGGCAAGAAGAGCAGGCAGGTTGGATTTGACAGACAGACAGACAGAGAGACAGACAGTCGAGAACGGAACGAGGTGGCTGTCTCGATAAAAACTTTATTGGCAAGAAGAGCAGGCAGGTTGGATTTGACAGACAGACAGACAGACAGACAGACAGACAGTCGAGAACGGAACGAGGTGGCTGTCTCGATAAAACTTTATTGGCAAGAAGAGCAGGCAGGTTGGATTTGACAGACAGACAGACAGACAGACAGACAGTCGAGAACGGAACGAGGTGGCTGTCTCGATAAAACTTTATTGGCAAGAAGAGCAGGCAGGTTGGATTTGACAGACAGACAGACAGACAGACAGACAGACAGAGAGTCGAGAACGGAACGAGGTGGCTGTCTCGATAAAACTTTATTGGCAAGAAGAGCAGGCAGGTTGGATTTGACAGACAGACAGACAGAGACAGACAGACAGTCGAGAAAGGAACGAGGTGGCTGTCTCGATAAAACTTTATTGGCAAGAAGAGCAGGCAGGTTGGATTTGACAGACAGACAGACAGACAGACAGACAGTAGAGAACGGAACGAGGTGGCTGTCTCGATAAAACTTTATTGGCAAGAAGAGCAGGCAGGTTGGATTTGACAGACAGACAGACAGACAGACAGACAGTCGAGAACGGAACGAGGTGGCTGTCTCGATAAAACTTTATTGGCAAGAAGAGCAGGCAGGTTGGATTTGACAGACAGACAGACAGACAGACAGACAGACAGACAGTCGAGAACGGAACGAGGTGGCTGTCTCGATAAAACTTTATTGGCAAGAAGAGCAGGCAGGTTGGATTTGACAGACAGACAGACAGACAGTCGAGAACGGAACGAGGTGGCTGTCTCGATAAAACTTTATTGGCAAGAAGAGCAGGCAGGTTGGATTTGACAGACAGACAGACAGACAGACAGACAGACAGACAGTAGAGAACGGAACGAGGTGGCTGTCTCGATAAAACTTTATTGGCAAGAAGAGCAGGCAGGTTGGATTTGACAGACAGACAGACAGACAGACAGACAGTCGAGAACGGAACGAGGTGGCTGTCTCGATAAAACTTTATTGGCAAGAAGAGCAGGCAGGTTGGATTTGACAGACAGACAGACAGACAGACAGTCGAGAACGGAACGAGGTGGCTGTCTCGATAAAACTTTATTGGCAAGAAGAGCAGGCAGGTTGGATTTGACAGACAGACAGACAGACAGTAGAGAACGGAAACGAGGTGGCTGTCTCGATAAAACTTTATTGGCAAGAAGAGCAGGCAGGTTGGATTTGACAGACAGACAGACAGACAGACAGTCGAGAACGGAACGAGGTGGCTGTCTCGATAAAACTTTATTGGCAAGAAGAGCAGGCAGGTTGGATTTGACAGACAGACAGACAGACAGACAGACAGACAGACAGAGTCGAGAACGGAACGAGGTGGCTGTCTCGATAAAACTTTATTGGCAAGAAGAGCAGGCAGGTTGGATTTGACAGACAGACAGACAGACAGACAGACAGTCGAGAACGGAACGAGGTGGCTGTCTCGATAAAACTTTATTGGCAAGAAGAGCAGGCAGGTTGGATTTGATTTGACAGACAGACAGACAGCCAGACAGACAGACAGAGACATCGAGAACGGAACGAGGTGGCTGTCTCGATAAAACTTTATTGGCAAGAAGAGCAGGCAGGTTGGATTTGATAGACAGACAGACAGACAGACAGACAGACAGTCGAGAACGGAACGAGGTGGCTGTCTCGATAAAACTTTATTGGCAAGAAGAGCAGGCAGGTTGGATTTGACAGACAGACAGACAGACAGACAGACAGTCGAGAACGGAACGAGGTGGCTGTCTCGATAAAACTTTATTGGCAAGAAGAGCAGGCAGGTTGGATTGATTTGGCAGACAGACAGACAGACAGACAGACAGAGAGACATCGAGAACGGAACGAGGTGGCTGTCTCGATAAAACTTTATTGGCAAGAAGAGAAGGCAGGTTGGATTTGATTTACAGACAGACAGACAGACAGACAGACAGTCGAGAACGGAACGAGGTGGCTGTCTCGATAAAAACTTTATTGGCAAGAAGAGCAGGCAGGTTGGATTTGACAGACAGACAGACAGACAGACAGACAGACAGACAGTCGAGAACGGAACGAGGTGGCTGTCTCGATAAAACTTTATTGGCAAGAAGAGCAGGCAGGTTGGATTTGACAGACAGACAGACAGACAGACAGACAGTCGAGAACGGAACGAGGTGGCTGTCTCGATAAAACTTTATTGGCAAGAAGAGCAGGCAGGTTGGATTTGACAGACAGACAGACAGACAGACAGACAGACAGTCGAGAACGGAACGAGGGGGCTGTCCTCGATAAAACTTTATTGGCAAGAAGAGCAGGCAGGTTGGATTTGACAGACACAGACAGACAGACAGACAGACAGTCGAGAACGGAACGAGGTGGCTGTCTCGATAAAACTTTATTGGGAAGAAGAGCAGGCAGGTTGGATTTGACAGATAGACAGACAGACAGACAGACAGACAGACAGAGAGACAGTCGAGAACGGAACGAGGTGGCTGTCTCGATAAAACTTTATTGGCAAGAAGAGCAGGCAGGTTGGATTTGACAGACAGACAGACAGACAGACAGACAGACAGTCGAGAACGGAACGAGGTGGCTGTCTCGATAAAACTTTATTGGCAAGAAGAGCAGGCAGGTTGGATTTGACAGACAGACAGACAGACAGACAGTAGAGAACGGAACGAGGTGGCTGTCTCGATAAAACTTTATTGGCAAGAAGAGCAGGCAGGTTTGGATTTGACAGACAGACAGACAGACAGACAGTCGAGAACGGAACGAGGTGGCTGTCTCGATAAAACTTTATTGGCAAGAAGAGCAGGCAGGTTGGATTTGACAGACAGACACACAGACAGACAGACAGACAGACAGTCAGAGGAGAACGGAACGAGGTGGCTGTCTCGATAAAACTTTATTGGCAAGAAGTGCAGGCAGGTTGGATTTGACAGACAGACAGACAGACAGACAGACAGTCGAGAACGGAACGAGGTGGCTGTCTCGATAAAACTTTATTGGCAAGAAGAGCAGGCAGGTTGGATTTGACAGACAGACAGACAGACAGACAGACAGACAGTAGAGAACGGAACGAGGTGGCTGTCTCGATAAAACTTTATTGGCAAGAAGAGCAGGCAGGTTGGATTTGACAGACAGACAGACAGATGAGAACGGAACGAGGTGGCTGTCTCGATAAAACTTTATTGGCAAGAAGAGCAGGCAGGTTGGATTTGACAGACAGACAGACAGACAGACAGACAGACAGTCGAGAACGGAACGAGGTGGCTGTCTCGATAAAACTTTATTGGCAAGAAGAGCAGGCAGGTTGGATTTGACAGACAGACAGACAGACAGACAGTCAAGAACGAAACGAGGTGGCTGTCTCGATAAAACTTTATTGGCAAGAAGAGCAGGCAGGTTGGATTTGATTGACAGACAGACAGACAGACAGACAGACAGTCGAGAACGAAACGAGGTGGCTGTCTCGATAAAACTTTATTGGCAAGAAGAGCAGGCAGGTTGGATTTGACAGACAGACAGACAGAGAGACAGACAGTAGAGAACGGAACGAGGTGGCTGTCTCGATAAAACTTTATTGGCAAGAAGAGCAGGCAGGTTGGATTTGACAGACAGACAGACAGACAGACAGACAGACAGTCGAGAACGGAACGAGGTGGCTGTCTCGATAAAACTTTATTGGCAAGAAGAGCAGGCAGGTTGGATTTGACAGACAGACAGACAGACAGAGAACGGAACGAGGTGGCTGTCTCGATAAAACTTTATTGGCAAGAAGAGCAGGCAGGTTGGATTTGACAGACAGACAGACAGACAGACAGACAGACAGTCGAGAACGGAACGAGGTGGCTGTCTCGATAAAACTTTATTGGCAAGAAGAGCAGGCAGGTTGGATTTGACAGACAGACAGACAGACAGACAGACAACGGAACGAGGTGGCTGTCTCGATAAAACTTTATTGGCAAGAAGAGCAGGCAGGTTGGATTTGACAGACAGACAGACAGACAGACAGTAGAGAACGGAACGAGGTGGCTGTCTCGATAAAACTTTATTGGCAAGAAGAGCAGGCAGGTTGGATTTGACAGACAGACAGACAGACAGACAGACAGTCGAGAACGGAACGAGGTGGCTGTCTCGATAAAACTTTATTGGCAAGAAGAGCAGGCAGGTTGGATTTGACAGACAGACAGACAGACAGACAGACAGTCGAGAACGGAACGAGGTGGCTGTCTCGATAAAACTTTATTGGCAAGAAGAGCAGGCAGGTTGGATTTGACAGACAGACAGACAGACAGTCGAGAACGGAACGAGGTGGCTGTCTCGATAAAACTTTATTGGCAAGAAGAGCAGGCAGGTTGGATTTGACAGACAGACAGACAGACAGACAGACAGACAGTCGAGAACGGAACGAGGTGGCTGTCTCGATAAAACTTTATTGGCAAGAAGAGCAGGCAGGTTGGATTTGATTTACAGACAGACAGACAGACAGACAGACAGACAGAGAGACATCGAGAACGGAACGAGGTGGCTGTCTCCGATAAAACTTTATTGGCAAGAAGAGCAGGCAGGTTGGATTTGATTGACAGACAGACAGACAGACAGACAGACAGACAGTCGAGAACGGAACGAGGTGGCTGTCTCGATAAAACTTTATTGGCAAGAAGAGCAGGCAGGTTGGATTTGACAGACAGACAGACAGACAGACAGTCGAGAACGGAACGAGGTGGCTGTCTCGATAAAACTTTATTGGCAAGAAGAGCAGGCAGGTTGGATTTGATTTGGCAGACAGACAGACAGACAGACAGACAGTCGAGAACGGAACGAGGTGGCTGTCTCGATAAAACTTTATTGGCAAGAAGAGCAGGCAGGTTGGATTTGAGACAGACAGACAGACAGACAGACAGACAGACAGTCTAGAACGGAACGAGGTGGCTGTCTCGATAAAAACTTTATTGGCAAGAAGAGCAGGCAGGTTGGATTTGACAGACAGACAGACAGACAGACAGACAGACAGACAGTCGAGAACGGAACGAGGTGGCTGTCTCGATAAAACTTTATTGGCAAGAAGAGCAGGCAGGTTGGATTTGACAGACAGACAGACAGACAGACAGTAGAGAACGGAACGAGGTGGCTGTCTCGATAAAACTTTATTGGCAAGAAGAGCAGGCAGGTTGGATTTGACAGACAGACAGACAGACAGACAGACAGACAGTAGAGAACGGAAAGAGGTGGCTGTCTCGATAAAACTTTATTGGCAAGAAGAGCAGGCAGGTTGGATTTGACAGACAGACAGACAGACAGACAGTCGAGAACGGAACGAGGTGGCTGTCTCGATAAAACTTTATTGGCAAGAAGAGCAGGCAGGTTGGATTTGACAGACAGACAGACAGACAGACAGACAGACAGTCGAGAACGGAACGAGGTGGCTGTCTCGATAAAACTTTATTGGCAAGAAGAGCAGGCAGGTTGGATTTGACAGACAGACAGACAGACAGACAGACAGACAGTCGAGAACGGAACGAGGTGGCTGTCTCGATAAAATTTTATTGGCAAGAAGAGCAGGCAGGTTGGATTTGACAGACAGACAGACAGACAGACAGTCGAGAACGGAACGAGGTGGCTGTCTCGATAAAACTTTATTGGCAAGAAGAGCAGGCAGGTTGGATTTGACAGACAGACAGAGACAGACAGACAGACAGACAGAGATCGAGAACGGAACGAGGTGGCTGTCTCGATAAAACTTTATTGGCAAGAAGAGCAGGCAGGTTGGATTTGATTTGACAGACAGACAGACAGACAGACAGTCGAGAACGGAACGAGGTGGCTGTCTCGATAAAACTTTATTGGCAAGAAGAGCAGGCAGGTTGGATTTGACAGACAGACAGACAGACAGACAGAGGGTAGAGAACGGAACGAGGTGGCTGTCTCGATAAAACTTTATTGGCAAGAAGAGCAGGCAGGTTGGATTTGACAGACAGAGAGACAGACAGACAGACAGACAGACAGTCGAGAACGGAACGAGGTGGCTGTCTCGATAAAACTTTATTGGCAAGAAGAGCAGGCAGGTTGTATTTGACAGACAGACACAGAGACAGACAGACAGACAGACAGACAGAGAGTCGAGAACGGAACTAGGTGGTTGTCTCGATAAAACTTTATTGGCAAGAAGAGCAGGCAGGTTGGATTTGACAGACAGACAGACAGACAGACAGACAGTCGAGAACGGAACGAGGTGGCTGTCTTGATAAAACTTTATTGGCAAGAAGAGCAGGCAGGTTGGATTTGATTTTGACTACAGACAGACAGACAGACAGACAGACAGACAGAGAGACATTCGAGAACGGAACGAGGTGGCTCTCTCGATAAAACTTTATTGGCAAGAAGAGCAGGCAGGTTGGATTTGATATGACAGACAGACAGACAGACAGTCGAGAACAGAACCAGGTGGCTGTCTCGATAAAACTTTATTGGCAAGAAGAGCAGGCAGGTTGGATTTGACAGACAGACAGACAGACAGACAGACAGTCGAGAACGGAACGAGGTGGCTGTCTTGATAAAACTTTATTGGCAAGAAGAGCAGGCAGGTTGGATATGATTTGACAGACAGACAGACAGACAGACAGAGAGATCGAGAACGGAACGAGGTGGCTGTCTCGATAAAACTTTATTGGCAAGAAGAGAAGGCAGGTTGGATTTGACAGACAGACAGACAGACAGACAGACAGACAGACAGACAGACAGACAGTCTAGAACGGAACGAGGTGGCTGTCTCGATAAAACTTTATTGGCAAGAAGAGCAGGCAGGTTGGATTTGACAGACAGACGACAGACAGACAGACAGACAGACAGACAGTCGAGAACGGAACGAGGTGGCTGTCTCGATAAAACTTTATTGGCAAGAAGAGCAGGCAGGTTGGATTTGACAGACAGACAGACAGACAGACAGTCGAGAACGGAACGAGGTGGCTGTCTCGATAAAACTTTATTGGCAAGAAGAGCAGGCAGGTTGGATTTGACAGACAGACAGACAGACAGACAGACAGAGAGCAGTCGAGAACGGAACGAGGTGGCTGTCTCGATAAAACTTTATTGGCAAGAAGAGCAGGCAGGTTGGATTTGACAGACAGACAGACAGACAGACAGACAGACAGTCAGAACGGAACGAGGTGGCTGTCTCGATAAAACTTTATTGGGAAGAAGAGCAGGCAGGTTGGATTTGACAGACAGACAGACAGACAGACAAACAGACAGAGAGACAGTCGAGAACTTTATTGGCAAGAAGAGCAGGCAGGTTGGATTTGACAGACAGACAGACAGACAGACAGTCGAGAACGGAACGAGGTGGCTGTCTCGATAAAACTTTATTGGCAAGAAGAGCAGGCAGGTTGGATTTGACAGACAGACAGACAGACAGACAGTCGAGAACGGAACGAGGTGGCTGTCTCGATAAAACTTTATTGGCAAGAAGAGCAGGCAGGTTGGATTTGACAGACAGACAGACAGACAGACAGACAGTAGAGAACGGAACGAGGTGGCTGTCTCGATAAAACTTTATTGGCAAGAAGAGCAGGCAGGTTGGATTTGACAGACAGACAGACAGACAGACAGACAGTCGAGAACGGAACGAGGTGGCTGTCTCGATAAAACTTTATTGGCAAGAAGAGCAGGCAGGTTGGATTTGACAGACAGACAGACAGACAGACAGACAGAGAGAAGAACGGAACGAGGTGGCTGTCTCGATAAAACTTTATTGGCAAGAAGAGCAGGCAGGTTGGATTTGACAGACAGACAGACAGACAGACAGACAGACAGACAGTCGAGAACGGAACGAGGTGGCTGTCTCGATAAAACTTTATTGGCAAGAAGAGCAGGCAGGTTGGATTTGACAGACAGACAGACAGACAGACAGACAGTCGAGAACGGAACGAGGTGGCTGTCTCGATAAAACTTTATTGGCAAGAAGAGCAGGCAGGTTGGATTTGACAGACAGACAGACAGACAGACAGACAGACGTAGAACGGAACGAGGTGGCTGTCTCGATAAAACTTTATTGGCAAGAAGAGCAGGCAGGTTGGATTTGACAGACAGACAGACAGACAGACAGTCGAGAACGGAACGAGGTGGCTGTCTCGATAAAACTTTATTGGCAAGAAGAGCAGGCAGGTTGGATTTGACAGACAGACAGACAGACAGACAGACAGTCGAGAACGGAACGAGGTGGCTGTCTCGATAAAACTTTATTGGCAAGAAGAGCAGGCAGGTTGGATTTGACAGACAGACAGACAGACAGACAGTCGAGAACGGAACCAGGTGGCTGTCTCGATAAAACTTTATTGGCAAGAAGAGCAGGCAGGTTGGATTTGACAGACAGACAGACAGACAGACAGACAGACAGACAGAGAGTCGAGAACGGAACGAGGTGGCTGTCTCGATAAAACTTTATTGGCAAGAAGAGCAGGCAGGTTGGATTTGACAGACAGACAGACAGACAGACAGACAGTCGAGAACGGAACGAGGTGGCTGTCTCGATAAAACTTTATTGGCAAGAAGAGCAGGCAGGTTGGATTTACGACAGACAGACAGACAGACAGACAGACAGAGAGAATCAGAAGCGGAACGAGGTGGCTGTCTCGATAAAACTTTATTGGCAAGAAGAGCAGGCAGGTTGGATTTGACAGACAGACAGACAGACAGACAGACAGACAGTCGAGAACGGAACGAGGTGGCTGTCTCGATAAAACTTTATTGGCAAGAAGAGCAGGCAGGTTGGATTTGACAGACAGACAGACAGACAGACAGACAGTCGAGAACGGAACGAGGTGGCTGTCTCGATAAAACTTTATTGGCAAGAAGAGCAGGCAGGTTGGATTGATGACAGACAGACAGACAGACAGAGAGACAGTCGAGAACGGAACGAGGTGGCTGTCTCGATAAAACTTTATTGGCAAGAAGAGCAGGCAGGTTGGATTTGATTTGACAGACAGACAGACAGACAGTCGAGAACGGAACGAGGTGGCTGTCTCGATAAAACTTTATTGGCAAGAAGAGCAGGCAGGTTGGATTTGACAGACAGACAGACAGACAGACAGACAGTCGAGAACGGAACGAGGTGGCTGTCTCGATAAAACTTTATTGGCAAGAAGAGCAGGCAGGTTGGATTTGACAGACAGACAGACAGACAGACAGACAGACAGTCGAGAACGGAACGAGGTGGCTGTCTCGATAAAACTTTATTGGCAAGAAGAGCAGGCAGGTTGGATTTGACAGACAGACAGACAGACAGACAGACAGACAGAGAAGGAACGGAACGAGGTGGCTGTCTCGATAAAAACTTTATTGGCAAGAAGAGCAGGCAGGTTGGATTTGACAGACAGACAGACAGACAGACAGTCGAGAACGGAACGAGGTGGCTGTCTCGATAAAACTTTATTGGCAAGAAGAGCAGGCAGGTTGGATTTGACAGACAGACAGACAGACAGACAGACAGAACAGAACAGGTGGCTGTCTCGATAAAACTTTATTGGCAAGAAGAGCAGGCAGGTTGGATTTGACAGACAGACAGACAGACAGACAGACAGTCGAGAACGGAACGAGGTGGCTGTCTCGATAAAACTTTTATTGGCAAGAAGAGCAGGCAGGTTGGATTTGACAGACAGACAGACAGACAGACAGACAGACAGTCGAGAACGGAACGAGGTGGCTGTCTCGATAAAACTTTATTGGCAAGAAGAGCAGGCAGGTTGGATTTGACAGACAGACAGACAGACAGACAGACAGTCAGAGAACGGAACGAGGTGGCTGTCTCGATAAAAACTTTATTGGCAAGAAGAGCAGGCAGGTTGGATTTGACAGACAGACAGACAGACAGACAGACAGAGGTCGAGAACGGAACGAGGTGGCTGTCTCGATAAAACTTTATTGGCAAGAAGAGCAGGCAGGTTGGATTTGACAGACAGACAGACAGACAGACAGACAGTCGAGAACGGAACGAGGTGGCTGTCTCGATAAAACTTTATTGGCAAGAAGAGCAGGCAGGTTGGATTTGACAGACAGACAGACAGACAGACAGACAGACAGACAGTCGAGAACGGAACGAGGTGGCTGTCTCGATAAAACTTTATTGGCAAGAAGAGCAGGCAGGTTGGATTTGACAGACAGACAGACAGACAGACAGTCGAGAACGGAACGAGGTGGCTGTCTCGATAAAACTTTTATTGGCAAGAAGAGCAGGCAGGTTGGATTTGACAGACAGACAGACAGACAGACAGACAGACAGAAGAATCGAGAACGGAACGAGGTGGCTGTCTCGATAAAACTTTATTGGCAAGAAGAGCAGGCAGGTTGGATTTGACAGACAGACAGACAGACAGACAGACAGTCGAGAACGGAACGAGGTGGCTGTCTCGATAAAACTTTTATTGGCAAGAAGAGCAGGCAGGTTGGATTTGACAGACAGACAGACAGACAGACAGACAGACAGAGAGTCGAGAACGGAACGAGGTGGCTGTCTCGATAAAACTTTATTGGCAAGAAGAGCAGGCAGGTTGGATTTGACAGACAGACAGACAGACAGACAGACAGTCGAGAACGGAACGAGGTGGCTGTCTCGATAAAACTTTATTGGCAAGAAGAGCAGGCAGGTTGGATTTGACAGACAGACAGACAGACAGACAGACAGTCAGAGAAGGAGAACGGAACGAGGTGGCTGTCTCGATAAAACTTTATTGGCAAGAAGAGCAGGCAGGTTGGATTTGACAGACAGACAGACAGACAGACAGTCGAGAACGGAACGAGGTGGCTGTCTCGATAAAACTTTATTGGCAAGAAGAGCAGGCAGGTTGGATTTGACAGACAGACAGACAGACAGACAGTCGAGAACGGAACGAGGTGGCTGTCTCGATAAAACTTTTATTGGCAAGAAGAGCAGGCAGGTTGGATTTGAGACAGACAGACAGACAGACAGACAGAGAGACAGTCGAGAACGGAACGAGGTGGCTGTCTCGATAAAACTTTATTGGCAAGAAGAGCAGGCAGGTTGGATTTGACAGACAGACAGACAGACAGACAGTCGAGAACGGAACGAAGGTGGCTGTCTCGATAAAACTTTATTGGCAAGAAGAGCAGGCAGGTTGGATTTGACAGACAGACAGACAGACAGACAGTCGAGAACGGAACGAGGTGGCTGTCTCGATAAAACTTTATTGGCAAGAAGAGCAGGCAGGTTGGATTTGACAGACAGACAGACAGACAGACAGACAGTCAGAGAACGGAACGAGGTGGCTGTCTCGATAAAACTTTATTGGCAAGAAGAGCAGGCAGGTTGGATTTGACAGACAGACAGACAGACAGACAGACAGAGAGAATCGAGAACGGAACGAGGTGGCTGTCTCGATAAAACTTTATTGGCAAGAAGAGCAGGCAGGTTGGATTTGACAGACAGACAGACAGACAGACAGACAGTCGAGAACGGAACGAGGTGGCTGTCTCGATAAAACTTTATTGGCAAGAAGAGCAGGCAGGTTGGATTTGACAGACAGACAGACAGACAGACAGACAGTCGAGAACGGAACGAGGTGGCTGTCTCGATAAAACTTTATTGGCAAGAAGAGCAGGCAGGTTGGATTTGACAGACAGACAGACAGACAGACAGACAGTCGAGAACGGAACGAGGTGGCTGTCTCGATAAAACTTTATTGGCAAGAAGAGCAGGCAGGTTGGATTTGACAGACAGACAGACAGACAGACAGACAGACAGAGAGTCGAACGGAACGAGGTGGCTGTCTCGATAAAACTTTATTGGCAAGAAGAGCAGGCAGGTTGGATTTGACAGACAGACAGACAGACAGACAGACAGTCGAGAACGGAACGAGGTGGCTGTCTCGATAAAACTTTATTGGCAAGAAGAGCAGGCAGGTTGGATTTGACAGACAGACAGACAGACAGACAGACAGACAGAAGGAGTCGAGAACGGAACGAGGTGGCTGTCTCGATAAAACTTTATTGGCAAGAAGAGCAGGCAGGTTGGATTTGACAGACAGACAGACAGACAGACAGACAGTCGAGAACGGAACGAGGTGGCTGTCTCGATAAAACTTTATTGGCAAGAAGAGCAGGCAGGTTGTTGATTTTGACAGACAGACAGACAGACAGACAGACAGACAGAGAAGAGAACGGAACGAGGTGGCTGTCTCGATAAAACTTTATTGGCAAGAAGAGCAGGCAGGTTGGATTTGATATGACAGACAGACAGACAGACAGACAGTCGAGAACGGAACCAGGTGGCTGTCCTCGATAAAACTTTATTGGCAAGAAGAGCAGGCAGGTTGGATTTGACAGACAGACAGACAGACAGACAGACAGTCGAGAACGGAACGAGGTGGCTGTCTCGATAAAACTTTATTGGCAAGAAGAGCAGGCAGGTTGGATTGTTGACAGACAGACAGACAGACAGACAGACAGACAATCGAGAACGGAACGAGGTGGCTGTCTCGATAAAACTTTATTGGCAAGAAGAGCAGGCAGGTTGGATTTGATTTGACAGACAGACAGACAGACAGACAGTCGAGAACGGAACGAGGTGGCTGTCTCGATAAAACTTTATTGGCAAGAAGAGCAGGCAGGTTGGATTTGACAGACAGACAGACAGACAGACAGACAGTCGAGAACGGAACGAGGTGGCTGTCTCGATAAAACTTTATTGGCAAGAAGAGCAGGCAGGTTGGATTTGACAGACAGACAGACAGACAGACAGACAGTCGAGAACGGAACGAGGTGGCTGTCTCGATAAAACTTTATTGGCAAGAAGAGCAGGCAGGTTGGATTTGACAGATAGACAGACAGACAGACAGACAGACAGACAGAGAGACAGTCGAGAACGGAACGAGGTGGCTGTCTCGATAAAACTTTATTGGCAAGAAGAGCAGGCAGGTTGGATTTGACAGACAGACAGACAGACAGACAGACAGACAGTCGAGAACGGAACAGGTGGCTGTCTCGATAAAACTTTATTGGCAAGAAGAGCAGGCAGGTTGGATTTGACAGACAGACAGACAGACAGACAGACAGACAGAGAGAGCTGTCTCGATAAAACTTTATTGGCAAGAAGAGCAGGCAGGTTGGATTTGACAGACAGACAGACAGACAGACAGACAGTCGAGAACGGAACGAGGTGGCTGTCTCGATAAAACTTTATTGGCAAGAAGAGCAGGCAGGTTGGATTTGACAGACAGACAGACAGACAGACAGTCGAGAACGGAACGAGGTGGCTGTCTCGATAAAACTTTATTGGCAAGAAGAGCAGGCAGGTTGGATTTGACAGACAGACAGACAGACAGACAGACAGTAGAAACGGAACGAGGTGGCTGTCTCGATAAAACTTTATTGGCAAGAAGAGCAGGCAGGTTGGATTTGACAGGCAGACAGACAGACAGACAGACAGTCAAGAAACGGAACGAGGTGGCTGTCTCGATAAAACTTTATTGGCAAGAAGAGCAGGCAGGTTGGATTTGACAGACAGACACAGACAGACAGACAGAGAGACAGTCGAGAACGGAACGAGGTGGCTGTCTCGATAAAACTTTATTGGCAAGAAGAGCAGGCAGGTTGGATTTGACAGACAGACAGACAGACAGACAGACAGACAGTCGAGAACGGAACGAGGTGGCTGTCTCGATAAAACTTTATTGGCAAGAAGAGCAGGCAGGTTGGATTTGACAGACAGACAGACAGACAGACAGTCGAGAACGGAACGAGGTGGCTGTCTCGATAAAACTTTATTGGCAAGAAGAGCAGGCAGGTTGGATTTGACAGACAGACAGACAGACAGACAGACAGACAGACAGAAGTCGAGAACGGAACGAGGTGGCTGTCTCGATAAAACTTTATTGGCAAGAAGAGCAGGCAGGTTGGATTTGACAGACAGACAGACAGACAGACAGTCGAGAACGGAACGAGGTGGCTGTCTCGATAAAACTTTATTGGCAAGAAGAGCAGGCAGGTTGGATTTGACAGACAGACAGACAGACAGACAGACAGACAGACAGAGAGTCGAGAACGAAGAGGTGGCTGTCTCGATAAAACTTTATTGGCAAGAAGAGCAGGCAGGTTGGATTTGACAGACAGACAGACAGACAGACAGACAGTCGAGAACGGAACGAGGTGGCTGTCTCGATAAAACTTTATTGGCAAGAAGAGCAGGCAGGTTGGATTTGACAGACAGACAGACAGACAGACAGACAGACAGACAGAGAGTCAGAACGGAACGAGGTGGCTGTCTCGATAAAACTTTATTGGCAAGAAGAGCAGGCAGGTTGGATTTGACAGACAGACAGACAGACAGACAGTCGAGAACGGAACCAGGTGGCTGTCTCGATAAAACTTTATTGGCAAGAAGAGCAGGCAGGTTGGATTTGACAGACAGACAGACAGACAGACAGACAGTCGAGAACGGAACGAGGTGGCTGTCTTGATAAAACTTTATTGGCAAGAAGAGCAGGCAGGTTGGATTTTTGACAGACAGACAGACAGACAGACAGAGAGACAGTCGAGAACGGAACGAGGTGGCTGTCTCGATAAAACTTTATTGGCAAGAAGAGCAGGCAGGTTGGATTTGATTTGACAGACAGACAGACAGACAGTCGAGAACAGAACGAAGTGGCTGTCTCGATAAAACTTTATTGGCAAGAAGAGCAGGCAGGTTGGATTTGACAGACAGACAGACAGACAGACAGTCGAGAACGGAACGAGGTGGCTGTCTCGATAAAACTTTATTGGCAAGAAGAGCAGGCAGGTTGGATTTGACAGACAGACAGACAGACAGACAGACAGACAGTCGAGAACGGAACGAGGTGGCTGTCTCGATAAAACTTTATTGGCAAGAAGAGCAGGCAGGTTGGATTTGACAGACAGACAGACAGACAGACAGACAGACAGACAGAGAGACATCGAGAACGGAACGAGGTGGCTGTCTCGATAAAACTTTATTGGCAAGAAGAGCAGGCAGGTTGGATTTGACAGACAGACAGACAGACAGACAGACAGTCGAGAACGGAACGAGGTGGCTGTCTCGATAAAACTTTATTGGCAAGAAGAGCAGGCAGGTTGGATTTGACAGACAGACAGACAGACAGACAGACAAACAGACAGAGAGACAGTCGATAAAACTTTATTGGCAAGAAGAGCAGGCAGGTTGGATTTGACAGACAGACAGACAGACAGACAGACAGACAGTCGAGAACGGAACGAGGTGGCTGTCTCGATAAAACTTTATTGGCAAGAAGAGCAGGCAGGTTGGATTTGACAGACAGACAGACAGACAGACAGTCGAGAACGGAACGAGGTGGCTGTCTCGATAAAACTTTATTGGCAAGAAGAGCAGGCAGGTTGGATTTGACAGACAGACAGACAGACAGACAGACAGTAGAGAACGGAACGAGGTGGCTGTCTCGATAAAACTTTATTGGCAAGAAGAGCAGGCAGGTTGGATTTGACAGACAGACAGACAGACAGACAGACAGTCGAGAACGGAACGAGGTGGCTGTCTCGATAAAACTTTATTGGCAAGAAGAGCAGGCAGGTTGGATTTGACAGACAGACAGACAGACAGTCGAGAACGGAACGAGGTGGCTGTCTCGATAAAACTTTATTGGCAAGAAGAGCAGGCAGGTTGGATTTGACAGACAGACAGACAGACAGAGAGACAGTCGAACGGAACGAGGTGGCTGTCTCGATAAAACTTTATTGGCAAGAAGAGCAGGCAGGTTGGATTTGACAGACAGACAGACAGACAGACAGACAGTAGAGAACGGAACGAGGTGGCTGTCTCGATAAAACTTTATTGGCAAGAAGAGCAGGCAGGTTGGATTTGACAGACAGACAGACAGACAGTAGAGAACGGAACGAGGTGGCTGTCTCGATAAAACTTTATTGGCAAGAAGAGCAGGCAGGTTGGATTTGACAGACAGACAGACAGACAGACAGACAGACAGTCGAGAACGGAACGAGGTGGCTGTCTCGATAAAACTTTATTGGCAAGAAGAGCAGGCAGGTTGGATTTGACAGACAGACAGACAGACAAAGAACAAAACGAGGTGGCTGTCTCGATAAAACTTTATTGGCAAGAAGAGCAGGCAGGTTGGATTTGATTGACAGACAGACAGACAGACAGACAGTCGAGAACGGAACGAGGTGGCTGTCTCGATAAAACTTTATTGGCAAGAAGAGCAGGCAGGTTGGATTTGACAGACAGACAGACAGACAGACAGTCGAGAACAGAACGAGGTGGCTGTCTCGATAAAACTTTATTGGCAAGAAGAGCAGGCAGGTTGGATTTGACAGACAGACAGACAGACAGACAGACAGACAGTCGAGAACGGAACGAGGTGGCTGTCTCGATAAAACTTTATTGGCAAGAAGAGCAGGCAGGTTGGATTTGACAGACAGACAGACAGACAGACAGACAGTCGAGAACGGAACGAGGTGGCTGTCTCGATAAAACTTTATTGGCAAGAAGAGCAGGCAGGTTGGATTTGACAGACAGACAGACAGACAGACAGTCGAGAACGGAACGAGGTGGCTGTCTCGATAAAACTTTATTGGCAAGAAGAGCAGGCAGGTTGGATTTGACAGACAGACAGACAGACAGACAGTCGAGAACGGAACGAGGTGGCTGTCTCGATAAAACTTTATTGGCAAGAAGAGCAGGCAGGTTGGATTTGACAGACAGACAGACAGACAGAGAGACAGTCGAGAACGGAACGAGGTGGCTGTCTCGATAAAACTTTATTGGCAAGAAGAGCAGGCAGGTTGGATTTGACAGACAGACAGACAGACAGACAGACAGACAGACAGTCGAGAACGGAACGAGGTGGCTGTCTCGATAAAACTTTATTGGCAAGAAGAGCAGGCAGGTTGGATTTGACAGACAGACAGACAGACAGACAGACAGACAGTCGAGAACGGAACGAGGTGGCTGTCTCGATAAAACTTTATTGGCAAGAAGAGCAGGCAGGTTGGATTTGACAGACAGACAGACAGACAGACAGACAGACAGACAGAGAGAGAACGGAACGAGGTGGCTGTCTCGATAAAACTTTATTGGCAAGAAGAGCAGGCAGGTTGGATTTGACAGACAGACAGACAGACAGACAGACAGTCGAGAACGGAACGAGGTGGCTGTCTCGATAAAACTTTATTGGCAAGAAGAGCAGGCAGGTTGGATTTGACAGACAGACAGACAGACAGACAGTCGAGAACGGAACGAGGTGGCTGTCTCGATAAAACTTTATTGGCAAGAAGAGCAGGCAGGTTGGATTTGACAGACAGACAGACAGACAGACAGACAGACAGTCGAGAACGGAACGAGGTGGCTGTCTCGATAAAACTTTATTGGCAAGAAGAGCAGGCAGGTTGGATTTGACAGACAGACAGACAGACAGACAGACAGACAGACAGTCGAGAACGGAACGAGGTGGCTGTCTCGATAAAACTTTTATTGGCAAGAAGAGCAGGCAGGTTGGATTTGACAGACAGACAGACAGACAGACAGACAGACAGATAGAGAGTCGAGAACGGAACGAGGTGGCTGTCTCGATAAAACTTTATTGGCAAAAAGAGCAGGCAGGTTGGATTTGACAGACAGACAGACAGACAGACAGACAGTCGAGAACGGAACGAGGTGGCTGTCTTGATAAAACTTTATTGGCAAGAAGAGCAGGCAGGTTGGATTTGATTTTGACAGACAGACAGACAGACAGACAGACAGACAGACAGACAGAGAGACATTCGAGAACGGAACGAGGTGGCTGTCTCGATAAAACTTTATTGGCAAGAAGAGCAGTCAGGTTGGATTTGACATGACAGACAGACAGACAGACAGACAGTCGAGAACGGAACCAGGTGGCTGTCTCGATAAAACTTTATTGGCAAGAGAGAGCAGGCAGGTTGGATTTGACAGACAGACAGACAGACAGACAGACAGACAGAGAGTCGAGAACGAAACGAGGTGGCTGTCTCGATAAAACTTTATTGGCAAGAAGAGCAGTCAGGTTGGATTTGACATGACAGACAGACAGACAGACAGACAGTCGAGAACGGAACGAGGTGGCTGTCTCGATAAAACTTTATTGGCAAGAAGAGCAGGCAGGCTGTATTTGACAGACAGACACACAGACAGACAGACAGACAGACAGAGAGTCGAGAACGAAACTAGGTGGTTGTCTCGATAAAACTTTATTGGCAAAAAAGAGCAGGCAGGTTGGATTTGACAGACAGACAGACAGACAGACACACAGTCGAGAACGGAACGAGGTGGCTGTCTTGATAAAACTTTATTGGCAAGAAGAGCAGGCAGGTTGTATTTGATTTTGACATACAGACAGACAGACAGACAGCCAGGCAGACAGACAGAGAGACATTCCAGAACGGAACGAGGTGGCTCTCTCGATAAAACTTTATTGGCAAGAAGAGCAGTCAGGTTGGATTTGATATGACAGACAGACAGACAGACAGACAGTCGAGAACAGAACCAGGTGGCTGTCTCGATAAAACTTTATTGGCAAGAGAGCAGGCAGGTTGGATTTGACAGACAGACAGACAGACAGACAGACAGACAGTCGAGAACGGAACGAGGTGGCTGTCTTGATAAAACTTTATTGGCAAGAAGAGCAGGCAGGTTGGATTTGATTTGGCAGACAGACAGACAGACAGACAGACAGAGAGACATTCGAGAACGGAACAAGGTGGCAGTCTCGATAAAACTTTATTGGCAAGAAGAGAAGTCAGGTTGGATTTGATTTGACAGACAGACAGACAGACAGACAGTCGAGAACAGAACGAAGTGGCTGTCTCGATAAAACATTATTGGCAAGAAGAGCAGGCAGGTTGGATTTGACAGACAGACAGACAGAGAGACAGACAGTCGAGAACGGAACGAGGTGGCTGTCTCGATAAAACTTTATTGGCAAGAAGAGCAGGCAGGTTGGATTTGACAGACAGACAGACAGACAGACAGACAGTCGAGAACGGAACGAGGTGGCTGCCTTGATAAAACTTTATTGGCAAGAAGAGCAGGCAGGTTGGATTTGACAGATAGACAGACAGACAGACAGACAGACAGACAGAGAGACAGTCGAGAACGGAACGAGGTGGCTGTCTCGATAAAACTTTATTGGCAAGAAGAGCAGGCAGGTTGGATTTGACAGACGACAGACAGACAGACAGACAGACAGTCGAGAACGGAAAAAGGTGGCTGTCTCGATAAAACTTTATTGGCAAGAAGAGCAGGCAGGTTGGATTTGACAGACAGACAGACAGACAGACAAACAGACAGAGAGACAGTCGAGAACTTTATTGGCAAGAAGAGCAGGCAGGTTGGATTTGATAGACAGACAGACAGACAGTCGAGAACAGAACCAGGTGGCTGTCTCGATAAAACTTTATTGGCAAGAAGAGCAGGCAGGTTGGATTTGACAGACAGACAGACAGACAGACAGTCGAGAACGGAACGAGGTGGCTGTCTCGATAAAACTTTATTGGCAAGAAGAGCAGGCAGGTTGGATTTGACAGACAGACAGACAGACAGACAGACAGTAGAAAAAGGAACGAGGTGGCTGTCTCGATAAAACTTTATTGGCAAGAAGAGCAGGCAGGTTGGATTTGACAGGCAGACAGACAGACAGACAGACAGTCAAGAACGGAACGAGGTGGCTGTCTCGATAAAACTTTATTGGCAAGAAGAGCAGGCAGGTTGGATTTGACAGACAGACAGACAGACAGACAGACAGAGATAGTCGAGAACGGAACGAGGTGGCTGTCTCGATAAAACTTTATTGGCAAGAAGAGCAGGCAGGTTGGATTTGACAGACAGACAGACAGACAGACAGACAGACAGACAGTCGAGAACGGAACGAGGTGGCTGTCTCGATAAAACTTTATTGGCAAGAAGAGCAGGCAGGTTGGATTTGACAGACAGACAGACAGACAGACAGACAGTCGAGAACGGAACGAGGTGGCTGTCTCGATAAAACTTTATTGGCAAGAAGAGCAGGCAGGTTGGATTTGACAGACAGACACACAGACAGACAGACAGACAGACAGAGAGTCGAGAACGGAACTAGGTGGTTGTCTCGATAAAACTTTATTGGCAAGAAGAGCAGGCAGGTTGGATTTGACATGACAGACAGACAGACAGACAGTCGACAACGGAACGAGGTGGCTGTCTCGATAAAACTTTATTGGCAAGAAGAGCAGGCAGGCTGGATTTGACAGACAGACACACAGACAGACAGACAGACAGACAGAGAGTCGAGAACGAAACTAGGTGGTTGTCTCGATAAAACTTTATTGGCAAAAAGAGCAGGCAGGTTGGATTTGACAGACAGACAGACAGACAGACACACAGTCGAGAACGGAACGAGGTGGCTGTCTTGATAAAACTTTATTGGCAAGAAGAGCAGGCAGGTTGTATTTGATTTTGACATACAGACAGACAGACAGACAGACAGACAGGCAGACAGACAGAGAGACATTCCAGAACGGAACGAGGTGGCTCTCTCGATAAAACTTTATTGGCAAGAAGAGCAGTCAGGTTGGATTTGATATGACAGACAGACAGACAGACAGTCGAGAACAGAACCAGGTGGCTGTCTCGATAAAACTTTATTGGCAAGAAGAGCAGGCAGGTTGGATTTGACAGACAGACAGACAGACAGACAGACAGTCGAGAACGGAACGAGGTGGCTGTCTTGATAAAACTTTATTGGCAAGAAGAGCAGGCAGGTTGGATATGATTTGGCAGACAGACAGACAGACAGACAGAGAGACATTCGAGAACGGAACGAGGTGGCAGTCTCGATAAAACTTTATTGGCAAGAAGAGAAGTCAGGTTGGATTTGATTTGACAGACAGACAGACAGACAGTCTAGAACAGAACGAAGTGGCTGTCTCGATAAAACATTATTGGCAAGAAGAGCAGGCAGGTTGGATTTGACAGACAGACAGACAGACAGACAGTCGAGAACGGAACGAGGTGGCTGTCTCGATAAAACTTTATTAGCAAGAAGAGCAGGCAGGTTGGATTTGACAGACAGACAGAAAGACAGACAGACAGACAGTCGAGAACGGAACAAGGTGGCAGCCTTGATAAAACTTTATTGGGAAGAAGAGCAGGCAGGTTGGATTCGACAGACAGACAGACAGACAGACAGACAGACAGAGAGACAGTCGAGAACGGAACGAGGTGGCTGCCTCGATAAAACTTTATTGGCAAGAAGAGCAGGCAGGTTGGATTTGACAGACAGACAGACAGACAGACAGACAGTCGAGAACGGAACAAGGTGGCTGCCTTGATAAAACTTTATTGGGAAGAAGAGCAGGCAGGTTGGATTCGACAGATAGACAGACAGACAGACAGACAAACAGACAGAGAGACAGTCGAGAACTTTATTGGCAAGAAGAGCAGGCAGGTTGGATTTGACATGACAGACAGACAGACAGACAGACAGACAGTCGAGAACAGAACCAGGTGGCTGTCTCGATAAAACTTTATTGGCAAGAAGAGCAGGCAGGTTGGATTTGACAGACAGACAGACAGACAGTCGAGAACGGAACGAGGTGGCTGTCTCGATAAAACTTTATTGGCAAGAAGAGCAGGCAGGTTGGATTTGACAGACAGACAGACAGACAGACAGACAGTAGAAAACGGAACGAGGTGGCTGTCTCGATAAAACTTTATTGGCAAGAAGAGCAGGCAGTTTGGATTTGACAGGGAGACAGACAGACAGACAGACAGTCAAGAACAGAACGAGGTGGCTGTCTCGATAAAACTTTATTGGCAAGAAGTGCAGGCAGGTTGGATTTGACAGACAGACAGACAGACAGACAGACAGTCGAGAACGGAACGAGGTGGCTGTCTCGATAAAACTTTATTGGCAAGAAGAGCAGGCAGGTTGGATTTGACAGACAGACAGACAGACAGACAGACAGTCGAAGCGGAACGAGGTGGCTGTCTCGATAAAACTTTATTGGCAAGAAGAGCAGGCAGGTTGGATTTGACAGACAGACACACAGACAGACAGACAGTAGAGAACGGAACGAGGTGGCTGTCTCGATAAAACTTTATTGGCAAGAAGAGCAGGCAGGTTGGATTTGACAGACAGACAGACAGACAGTAGAGAACGGAACGAGGTGGCTGTCTCGATAAAACTTTATTGGCAAGAAGAGCAGGCAGGTTGGATTTGACAGACAGACAGAAAGACAGACAGACAGACAGTCGAGAACGGAAAGAGGTGGCTGTCTCGATAAAACTTTATTGGCAAGAAGAGCAGGCAGGTTGGATTTGACAGACAGACAGACAGTCAAGAACAAAACGAGGTGGCTGTCTCGATAAAACTTTATTGGCAAGAAGAGCAGGCAGGTTGGATTTGATTTGACAGACAGACAGACAGACAGACAGTGTAGAACGGAACGAGGTGGCTGTCTCGATAAAACTTTATTGGCAAGAAGAGCAGGCAGGTTGGATTTGACAGACAGACAGACAGACAGACAGTCGAGAACAAAACGAGGTGGCTGTCTCGATAAAACTTTATTGGCAAGAAGAGCAGGCAGGTTGGATTTGACAGACAGACAGACAGACAGACAGACAGACAGTCAGAACGGAACGAGGTGGCTGTCTCGATAAAACTTTATTGGCAAGAAGAGCAGGCAGGTTGGATTTGACAGACAGACAGACAGACAGACAGACAGTCGAGAACAGAACGAGGTGGCTGTCTTTATAAAACTTTTATTGGCTAGAAGTGCAGGCAGGTTGGATTTGACAGACAGACAGACAGAGAGACAGTCGAGAACGGAACGAGGTGGCTGTCTCGATAAAACTTTATTGGCAAGAAGAGCAGGCAGGTTGGATTTGACAGACAGACAGACAGACAGACAGTCGAGAACGGAACGAGGTGGCTGTCTCGATAAAACTTTATTGGCAAGAAGAGCAGGCAGGTTGGATTTGACAGACAGACAGACAGACAGAGAGACAGTCGAGAACGGAACGAGGTGGCTGTCTCGATAAAACTTTATTGGCAAGAAGAGCAGGCAGGTTGGATTTGACAGACAGACAGACAGACAGACAGACAGACAGACAGTCGAGAACAGAACGAGGTGGCTGTCTCGATAAAAACTTTATTGGCAAGAAGAGCAGGCAGGTTGGATTTGACAGACAGACAGACAGACAGACAGACAGACAGTCGAGAACGGAACGAGGTGGCTGTCTCGATAAAACTTTATTGGCAAGAAGAGCAGGCAGGTTGGATTTGACAGACAGACAGACAGACAGACAGACAGACAGAGAGACATTCGAGAACGGAACGAGGTGGCTGTCTCGATAAAACTTTATTGGCAAGAAGAGCAGGCAGGTTGGATTTGATTTGACAGAGAGACAGACAGACAGACAGTCGAGAACGGAACGAGGTGGCTGTCTCGATAAAACTTTATTGGCAAGAAGAGCAGGCAGGTTGGATTTGACAGACAGACAGACAGACAGACAGTCGAGAACGGAACGAGGTGGCTGTCTCGATAAAACTTTATTGGCAAGAAGAGCAGGCAGGTTGGATTTGACAGACAGACAGACAGACAGACAGACAGACAGTAGAGAACGGAACGAGGTGGCTGTCTCGATAAAACTTTATTGGCAAGAAGAGCAGGCAGGTTGGATTTGACAGACAGACAGACAGACAGACAGACAGACAGACAGTCGAGAACGGAACGAGGTGGCTGTCTCGATAAAACTTTATTGGCAAGAAGAGCAGGCAGGTTGTATTTGGCAGACAGACACACAGACAGACAGACAGACAGACAGAGAGTCGAGAACGGAACTAGGTGGTTGTCTCGATAAAACTTTATTGGCAAAAAAGAGCAGGCAGGTTGGATTTGACAGACAGACAGAAAGACAGACACACAGTCGAGAACGGAACGAGGTGGCTGTCTTGATAAAACTTTATTGGCAAGAAGAGCAGGCAGGTTGGATTTGATTTTTACATACAGACAGAGACAGCAGACAGACAGACAGACAGACAGAGAGACATTCGAGAACGGAACGAGGTGGCTCTCTCGATAAAACTTTATTGGCAAGAAGAGCAGTCAGGTTGGATTTGATATGACAGACAGACAGACAGACAGACAGTCGAGAACAGAACCAGGTGGCTGTCTCGATAAAACTTTATTGGCAAGAAGAGCAGGCAGGTTGGATTTGACAGACAGACACACAGACAGACAGACAGACAGACAGAGAGTCGAGAACGAAACTAGGTGGTGGTCTCGATAAAACTTTATTGGCAAGAAGAGCAGTCAGGTTGGATTTGATATGACAGACAGACAGACAGACAGACAGTCGACAACGGAACGAGGTGGCTGTCTCGATAAAACTTTATTGGCAAGAAGAGCAGGCAGGCTGTATTTGATAGACAGACACACAGACAGACAGACAGACAGACAGAGAGTCGAGAACGAAACTAGGTGGTTGTCTCGATAAAACTTTATTGGCAAAAAAGAGCAGGCAGGTTGGATTTGACAGACAGACAGACAGACAGACACACAGTCGAGAACGGAACGAGGTGGCTGTCTTGATAAAACTTTATTGGCAAGAAGAGCAGGCAGGTTGTATTTGATTTTGACATACAGACAGACAGACAGACAGCCAGGCAGACAGACAGAGAGACATTCCAGAACGGAACGAGGTGGCTCTCTCGATAAAACTTTATTGGGAAGAAGAGCAGTCAGGTTGGATTTGATATGACAGACAGACAGACAGACAGACAGTCGAGAACAGAACCAGGTGGCTGTCTCGATAAAACTTTATTGGCAAGAGAGCAGGCAGGTTGGATTTGACAGACAGACAGACAGACAGACAGACAGACAGTCGAGAACGGAACGAGGTGGCTGTCTTGATAAAACTTTATTGGCAAGAAGAGCAGGCAGGTTGGATATGATTTGGCAGACACACAGACAGACAGACAGACAGACAGAGAGACATTCGAGAACGGAACGAGCTGGCAGTCTCGATAAAACTTTATTGGCAAGAAGAGAAGTCAGGTTGGATTTGATTTGACAGACAGACAGACAGACAGACAGTCTAGAACAGAACGAAGTGGCTGTCTCGATAAAACATTATTGGCAAGAAGAGCAGGCAGGTTGGATTTGACAGACAGACAGACAGAGAGACAGACAGTCGAGAACGGAACGAGGTGGCTGTCTCGATAAAACTTTATTGGCAAGAAGAGCAGGCAGGTTGGATTTGACAGACAGACAGAAAGACAGACAGACAGTCGAGAACGGAACGAGGTGGCAGCCTTGATAAAACTTTATTGGGAAGAAGAGCAGGCAGGTTGGATTCGACAGATAGACAGACAGACAGACAGACAGACAGACAGAGAGACAGTCGAGAACGGAACGAGGTGGCTGCATCGATAAAACTTTATTGGCAAAAAAGAGCAGGCAGGTTGGATTTGACAGACGACAGACAGACAGACAGACAGACAGTCGAGAACGGAAAAAGGTGGCTGCCTTGATAAAACTTTATTGGGAAGAAGAGCAGGCAGGTTGGATTCGACAGATAGACAGACAGACAGACAAACAGACAGAGAGACAGTCGAGAACTTTATTGGCAAGAAGAGCAGTCAGGTTGGATTTGACATGACAGACAGACAGACAGTCGAGAACAGAACCAGGTGGCTGTCTCGATAAAACTTTATTGGCAAGAAGAGCAGGCAGGTTGGATTTGACAGACAGACAGACAGACAGACAGTCGAGAACGGAACGAGGTGGCTGTCTCGATAAAACTTTATTGGCAAGAAGAGCAGGCAGGTTGGATTTGACAGACGGACTGACAGACAGACAGACAGTAGAAAAAGGAACGAGGTGGCTGTCTCGATAAAACTTTATTGGCAAGAAGAGCAGGCAGTTTGGATTTGACAGGGAGACAGACAGACAGACAGACAGTCAAGAACGGAACGAGGTGGCTGTCTCGATAAAACTTCATTGGAAAGAAGAGCAGGCATGTTGGATTTGACAGACAGACACACAGACAGACAGACAGAGAGATAGTCGAGAACGGAACGAGGTGGCTGTCTCGATAAAACTTTATTGGCATGAATTGCAGGCAGGTTGGATTTGACAGACAGACAGACAGACAGACAGACAGACAGACAGTCGAGAACGGAACGAGGTGGCTGTCTCGATAAAACTTTATTGGCAAGAAGAGCAGGCAGGTTGGATTTGACAGACAGACAGACAGACAGAGAGGCAGTCGAGAACGGAACGAGGTGGCTGTCTCGATAAAACTTTATTGGCAAGAAGAGCAGGCAGGTTGGATTTGACAGACAGACAGACAGACAGACAGACAGACAGACAGAGAGTCGAGAACGGAACGAGGTGGCTGTCTCGATAAAACTTTATTGGCAAGAAGAGCAGGCAGGTTGGATTTGACAGACAGACAGACAGACAGACAGTCGAGAACGGAACGAGGTGGCTGTCTCGATAAAACTTTATTGGCAAGAAGAGCAGGCAGGTTGGATTTGACAGACAGACAGACAGACAGACAGACAGACAGACAGAGAGTCGAGAACGAAAGTAGGTGGCTGTCTCGATAAAACTTTATTGGCAAGAAGAGCAGGCAGGTTGGATTTGACAGACAGACAGACAGACAGACAGACAGTCGAGAACGGAACGAGGTGGCTGTCTTGATAAAACTTTATTGGCAAGAAGAGCAGGCAGGTTGGATTTGATTTTGACATACAGACAGACAGACAGAAAGACAGACAGGCAGACAGACAGAGAGACATTCCAGAACGGAACGAGGTGGCTGTCTCGATAAAACTTTATTGGCAAGAAGAGCAGTCAGGTTGGATTTGATATGACAGACAGACAGACAGACAGTCGAGAACAGAACCAGGTGGCTGTCTCGATAAAACTTTATTGGCAAGAAGAGCAGGCAGGTTGGATTTGACAGACAGACAGACAGACAGACAGACAGTCGAGAACGGAACGAGGTGGCTGTCTTGATAAAACTTTATTGGCAAGAAGAGCAGGCAGGTTGGATATGATTTGACAGACAGACAGACAGACAGACAGAGAGACAGTCGAGAACGGAACGAGGTGGCTGTCTCGATAAAACTTTATTGGCAAGAAGAGCAGGCAGGTTGGATTTGACAGACAGACAGACAGACAGACAGTCGAGAACAGAACGAGGTGGCTGTCTCGATAAAACTTTATTGGCAAGAAGAGCAGGCAGGTTGGATTTGACAGACAGACAGACAGACAGACAGTCGAGAACGGAACGAGGTGGCTGTCTCGATAAAACTTTATTGGCAAGAAGAGCAGGCAGGTTGGATTTGACAGAGACAGACAGACAGACAGACAGACAGTCGAGAACGGAACAAGGTGGCTGTCTCGATAAAACTTTTATTGGCAAGAAGAGCAGGCAGGTTGGATTTGACAGACAGACAGACAGACAGACAGACAGACAGAGAGACAGTCGAGAACGGAACGAGGTGGCTGTCTCGATAAAACTTTATTGGCAAGAAGAGCAGGCAGGTTGGATTTGACAGACAGACAGACAGACAGACAGACAGTCGAGAACGGAACAAGGTGGCTGTCTCGATAAAACTTTATTGGCAAGAAGAGCAGGCAGGTTGGATTTGACAGACAGACAGACAGACAGACAGACAAACAGACAGAGAGGCTGTCGAGAACTTTATTGGCAAGAAGAGCAGGCAGGTTGGATTTGACAGACAGACAGACAGACAGACAGACAGTCGAGAACAGAACCAGGTGGCTGTCTCGATAAAACTTTATTGGCAAGAAGAGCAGGCAGGTTGGATTTGACAGACAGACAGACAGACAGACAGTCGAGAACGGAACGAGGTGGCTGTCTCGATAAAACTTTATTGGCAAGAAGAGCAGGCAGGTTGGATTTGACAGACAGACAGACAGACAGACAGACAGTAGAGAACGGAACGAGGTGGCTGTCTCGATAAAACTTTATTGGCAAGAAGAGCAGGCAGGTTGGATTTGACAGGAGACAGACAGACAGACAGACAGTCGAGAACAGAACGAGGTGGCTGTCTCGATAAAACTTTATTGGCAAGAAGTGCAGGCAGGTTGGATTTGACAGACAGACAGACAGACAGACAGACAGTCGAGAACGGAACGAGGTGGCTGTCTCGATAAAACTTTATTGGCAAGAAGAGCAGGCAGGTTGGATTTGACAGACAGACAGACAGACAGACAGACAGTCGAACGGAACGAGGTGGCTGTCTCGATAAAACTTTATTGGCAAGAAGAGCAGGCAGGTTGGATTTGACAGACAGACAGACAGACAGACAGACAGTAGAGAACGGAACGAGGTGGCTGTCTCGATAAAAACTTTATTGGCAAGAAGAGCAGGCAGGTTGGATTTGACAGACAGACAGACAGACAGTAGAGAACGGAACGAGGTGGCTGTCTCGATAAAACTTTATTGGCAAGAAGAGCAGGCAGGTTGGATTTGACAGACAGACAGACAGACAGACAGACAGACAGTCGAGAACGGAACGAGGTGGCTGTCTCGATAAAACTTTATTGGCAAGAAGAGCAGGCAGGTTGGATTTGACAGACAGACAGACAGACAAGAACAAAACGAGGTGGCTGTCTCGATAAAACTTTATTGGCAAGAAGAGCAGGAAGGTTGGATTTGATTTGACAGACAGACAGACAGACAGACAGTGTAGAACGGAACGAGGTGGCTGTCTCGATAAAACTTTATTGGCAAGAAGAGCAGGCAGGTTGGATTTGACAGACAGACAGACAGACAGACAGTCGAGAACAAACGAGGTGGCTGTCTCGATAAAACTTTATTGGCAAGAAGAGCAGGCAGGTTGGATTTGACAGACAGACAGACAGACAGAGAGACAGACAGTCGAGAACGGAACGAGGTGGCTGTCTCGATAAAACTTTATTGGCAAGAAGAGCAGGCAGGTTGGATTTGACAGACAGACAGACAGACAGACAGACAGTCGAGAACGGAACGAGGTGGCTGTCTCGATAAAACTTTATTGGCAAGAAGAGCAGGCAGGTTGGATTTGACAGACAGACAGACAGAGAGACAGTCGAGAACGGAACGAGGTGGCTGTCTCGATAAAACTTTATTGGCAAGAAGAGCAGGCAGGTTGGATTTGACAGACAGACAGACAGACAGACAGTCGAGAACGGAACGAGGTGGCTGTCTCGATAAAACTTTATTGGCAAGAAGAGCAGGCAGGTTGGATTTGACAGACAGACAGACAGACAGAGAGACAGTCGAGAACGGAACGAGGTGGCTGTCTCGATAAAACTTTATTGGCAAGAAGAGCAGGCAGGTTGGATTTGACAGACAGACAGACAGACAGACAGACAGACAGTCGAGAACAGAACGAGGTGGCTGTCTCGATAAAACTTTTATTGGCAAGAAGAGCAGGCAGGTTGGATTTGACAGACAGACAGACAGACAGACAGACAGACAGTCGAGAACGGAACGAGGTGGCTGTCTCGATAAAACTTTATTTGCAAGAAGAGCAGGCAGGTTTGATTTGACAGACAGACAGACAGACAGACAGACAGACAGACAGAGAGACATCGAGAACGGAACGAGGTGGCTGTCTCGATAAAACTTTATTGGCAAGAAGAGCAGGCAGGTTGGATTTGATTTGACAGACAGACAGACAGACAGACAGTCGAGAACGGAACGAGGTGGCTGTCTCGATAAAACTTTATTGGCAAGAAGAGCAGGCAGGTTGGATTTGACAGACAGACAGACAGACAGACAGTCGAGAACGGAACGAGGTGGCTGTCTCGATAAAACTTTATTGGCAAGAAGAGCAGGCAGGTTGGATTTGACAGACAGACAGACAGACAGACAGACAGACAGTAGAGAACGGAACGAGGTGGCTGTCTCGATAAAACTTTATTGGCAAGAAGAGCAGGCAGGTTGGATTTGACAGACAGACGACAGACAGACAGACAGACAGATAGTCGAGAACGGAACGAGGTGGCTGTCTCGATAAAACTTTATTGGCAAGAAGAGCAGGCAGGTTGGATTTGACAGACAGACAGACAGACAGACAGACAGACAGATAGAGAGTCGAGAACGGAACTAGGTGGTTGTCTCGATAAAACTTTATTGGCAAAAAAGAGCAGGCAGGTTGGATTTGACAGACAGACAGACAGACAGACACACAGTCGAGAACGGAACGAGGTGGCTGTCTTGATAAAACTTTATTTGCAAGAAGAGCAGGCAGGTTGGATTTGATTTTCAGACAGACAGACAGACAGACAGACAGACAGACAGACAGAGAGACATCGAGAACGGAACGAGGTGGCTGTCTCGATAAAACTTTATTGGCAAGAAGAGCAGGCAGGTTGGATTTGATATGACAGACAGACAGACAGACAGACAGTCGAGAACAGAACCAGGTGGCTGTCTCGATAAAACTTTATTGGCAAGAAGAGCAGGCAGGTTGGATTTGACAGACAGACAGACAGACAGACAGACAGACAGACAGAGAGTCGAACGAAACGAGGTGGTGGTCTCGATAAAACTTTATTGGCAAGAAGAGCAGGCAGGTTGGATTTGACAGACAGACAGACAGACAGACAGACAGTCCAGAACGGAACGAGGTGGCTGTCTCGATAAAACTTTATTGGCAAGAAGAGCAGGCAGGCTGTATTTGACAGACAGACACACAGACAGACAGACAGACAGACAGAGAGTCGAGAACGAAACTAGGTGGTTGTCTCGATAAAACTTTATTGGCAAAAAGAGCAGGCAGGTTGGATTTGACAGACAGACAGACAGACAGACACACAGTCGAGAACGGAACGAGGTGGCTGTCTTGATAAAACTTTTATTGGCAAGAAGAGCAGGCAGGTTGTATTTGATTTTGACATACAGACAGACAGACAGACAGCCAGGCAGACAGACAGAGAGACATTCCAGAACGGAACGAGGTGGCTCTCTCGATAAAACTTTATTGGCAAGAAGAGCAGTCAGGTTGGATTTGATATGACAGACAGACAGACAGACAGACAGTCGAGAACAGAACCAGGTGGCTGTCTCGATAAAACTTTATTGGCAAGAAGAGCAGGCAGGTTGGATTTGACAGACAGACAGACAGACAGACAGACAGACAGTCGAGAACGGAACGAGGTGGCTGTCTTGATAAAACTTTATTGGCAAGAAGAGCAGGCAGGTTGGATATGATTTGGCAGACAGACAGACAGACAGACAGACAGACAGAGAGACATTCGAGAACGGAACGAGGTGGCAGTCTCGATAAAACTTTATTGGCAAGAAGAGAAGTCAGGTTGGATTTGATTTGACAGACAGACAGACAGACAGACAGTCGAGAACAGAACGAGGTGGCTGTCTCGATAAAACTTTATTGGCAAGAAGAGCAGGCAGGTTGGATTTGACAGACAGACAGACAGAGAGACAGACAGTCGAGAACGGAACGAGGTGGCTGTCTCGATAAAACTTTATTGGCAAGAAGAGCAGGCAGGTTGGATTTGACAGACAGACAGACAGACAGACAGACAGTCGAGAACGGAACGAGGTGGCTGCCTCGATAAAACTTTATTGGGAAGAAGAGCAGGCAGGTTGGATTTGACAGACAGACAGACAGACAGACAGACAGACAGACAGAGACAGTCGAGAACGGAACGAGGTGGCTGTCTCGATAAAACTTTATTGGCAAAAAGAGCAGGCAGGTTGGATTTGACAGACGACAGACAGACAGACAGACAGACAGTCGAGAACGGAACAAGGTGGCTGTCTCGATAAAACTTTTATTGGGAAGAAGAGCAGGCAGGTTGGATTTGACAGATAGACAGACAGACAGACAAACAGACAGAGAGCAGTCGAAAAACTTTATTGGCAAGAAGAGCAGGCAGGTTGGATTTGACAGACAGACAGACAGACAGACGAGAACAGAACCAGGTGGCTGTCTCGATAAAACTTTATTGGCAAGAAGAGCAGGCAGGTTGGATTTGACAGACAGACAGACAGACAGACAGTCGAGAACGGAACGAGGTGGCTGTCTCGATAAAACTTTATTGGCAAGAAGAGCAGGCAGGTTGGATTTGACAGACGGACAGACAGACAGACAGACAGTAGAAAAAGGAACGAGGTGGCTGTCTCGATAAAACTTTATTGGCAAGAAGAGCAGGCAGGTTGGATTTGACAGGGAGACAGACAGACAGACAGACAGTCGAGAACGGAACGAGGTGGCTGTCTCGATAAAACTTTATTGGCAAGAAGAGCAGGCAGGTTGGATTTGACAGACAGACAGACAGACAGACAGACAGAGAGATAGTCGAGAACGGAACGAGGTGGCTGTCTCGATAAAACTTTATTGGCAAGAAGAGCAGGCAGGTTGGATTTGACAGACAGACAGACAGACAGACAGACAGACAGTCGAGAACGGAACGAGGTGGCTGTCTCGATAAAACTTTATTGGCAAGAAGAGCAGGCAGGTTGGATTTGACAGACAGACAGACAGACAGACAGACAGTCGAGAACGGAACGAGGTGGCTGTCTCGATAAAACTTTATTGGCAAGAAGAGCAGGCAGGTTGGATTTGACAGACAGACAGACAGACAGACAGACAGACAAAGTCGAGAACGGAACGAGGTGGCTGTCTCGATAAAACTTTATTGGCAAGAAGAGCAGGCAGGTTGGATTTGACAGACAGACAGACAGACAGACAGTCGAGAACGGAACGAGGTGGCTGTCTCGATAAAACTTTATTGGCAAGAAGAGCAGGCAGGTTGGATTTGACAGACAGACACAAGACAGACAGACAGACAGACAGAGAGTCGAGAACGGAACTAGGTGGCTGTCTCGATAAAACTTTATTGGCAAAAAGAGCAGGCAGGTTGGATTTGACAGACAGACAGACAGACAGACAGACAGTCGAGAACGGAACGAGGTGGCTGTCTTGATAAAACTTTATTGGCAAGAAGAGCAGGCGGTTGGATTTGATTTTGACATACAGACAGACAGACAGACAGACAGACAGGACAGACGAGAATCAGAACGGAACGAGGTGGCTCTCGATAAAACTTTATTGGCAAGAAGAGCAGTCAGGTTGGATTTGATATGACAGACAGACAGACAGACAGTCGAGAACAGAACGAGGTGGCTGTCTCGATAAAACTTTATTGGCAAGAAGAGCAGGCAGGTTGGATTTGACAGACAGACAGACAGACAGACAGACAGACAGTCGAGAACGGAACGAGGTGGCTGTCTCGATAAAACTTTATTGGCAAGAAGAGCAGGCAGGTTGGATTTGATTTGACAGACAGACAGACAGACAGACAGAGATGAGAACGGAACAGGTGGCTGTCTCGATAAAACTTTATTGGCAAGAAAGAGCAGGCAGGTTGGATTTGACAGACAGACAGACAGACAGACAGTCGAGAACAGAACGAGGTGGCTGTCTCGATAAAACTTTATTGGCAAGAAGAGCAGGCAGGTTGGATTTGACAGACAGACAGACAGACAGACAGTCGAGAACGGAACGAGGTGGCTGTCTCGATAAAACTTTATTGGCAAGAAGAGCAGGCAGGTTGGATTTGACAGACAGACAGACAGACAGACAGACAGACAGTCGAGAACGGAACGAGGTGGCTGTCTCGATAAAACTTTATTGGCAAGAAGAGCAGGCAGGTTGGATTTGACAGACAGACAGACAGACAGACAGACAGACAGACAGAGATCGAGAACGGAACGAGGTGGCTGTCTCGATAAAACTTTATTGGCAAGAAGAGCAGGCAGGTTGGATTTGACAGACAGACAGACAGACAGACAGACAGTCGAGAACGGAACAAGGTGGCTGTCTCGATAAAACTTTATTGGCAAGAAGAGCAGGCAGGTTGGATTTGACAGACAGACAGACAGACAGACAGTCGAGAACGGAACAGGTGGCTGTCTCGATAAAACTTTATTGGCAAGAAGAGCAGGCAGGTTGGATTTGACAGACAGACAGACAGACAGACAGACAGACAGTCGAGAACGGAACGAGGTGGCTGTCTCGATAAAACTTTATTGGCAAGAAGAGCAGGCAGGTTGGTTATTTGACAGACAGACAGACAGACAGACAGACAGTCGAGAACGGAACGAGGTGGCTGTCTCGATAAAACTTTATTGGCAAGAAGAGCAGGCAGGTTGGATTTGACAGACAGACAGACAGACAGACAGACAGTCGAGAACGGAACGAGGTGGCTGTCTCGATAAAACTTTATTGGCAAGAAGAGCAGGCAGGTTGGATTTGACAGACAGACAGACAGACAGACAGACAGAGAGTCGAGAACGGAACGAGGTGGCTGTCTCGATAAAACTTTATTGGCAAGAAAGAGCAGGCAGGTTGGATTTGACAGACAGACAGACAGACAGACAGTCGAGAACGGAACGAGGTGGCTGTCTTGATAAAACTTTTATTGGCAAGAAGAGCAGGCAGGTATTTGATTTTGACATACAGACAGACAGACAGACAGGCAGACAGACAGAGAGAACCAGAACGAACGAGGTGGCTCTCTCGATAAAACTTTATTGGCAAGAAGAGCAGGCAGGTTGGATTTGATATGACAGACAGACAGACAGACAGACAGACAGACAGACAGTCGAGAACAGAACCAGGTGGCTGTCTCGATAAAACTTTATTGGCAAGAGAGAGCAGGCAGGTTGGATTTGACAGACAGACAGAGAGGCAGACAGTCGAGAACAGAACAAAGTGGCTGTCTCGATAAAACTTTATTGGCAAGAAGGGCAGGCAGGTTGGATTTGACAGACAGACAGACAGACAGACAGACAGACAGACAGTCGAGAACGGAACGAGGTGGCTGTCTCGATAAAACTTTATTGGCAAGAAGAGCAGGCAGGTTGGATTTGAACAGACAGACAGACAGACAGTAGAGAACAGAACGAGGTGGCTGTCTCGATAAAACTTTATTTGCAAGAAGAGCAGGCAGGTTGGATTTGACAGACAGACAGACAGACAGACAGACAGACAGTCGAGAACGGAACGAGGTGGCTGTCTCGATAAAACTTTATTGGCAAGAAGAGCAGGCAGGTTGGATTTGACAGACAGACAGACAGACAGACAATAGAACGAGGTGGCTGTCTCGATAAAACTTTATTGGCAAGAACAGCAGTCATGGATTTGATTTGACAGACAGACAGACAGACAGACAGACAGACAGTCGAGAACGGAACGAGGTGGCTGTCTCGATAAAACTTTATTGGCAAGAAGAGCAGGCAGGTTGGATTTGACAGACAGACAGACAGACAGACAGACAGTCGAGAACGGAACGAGGTGGCTGTCTCGATAAAACTTTATTGGCAAGAAGAGCAGGCAGGTTGGATTTGACAGACAGACACACAGACAGACAGACAGACAGACAGAAGTCGAGAACGGAACTAGGTGGTTGTCTCGATAAAACTTTATTGGCAAAAAAGAGCAGGCAGGTTGGATTTGACAGACAGACAGACAGACAGACACACTGTCGGGAACGGAACGAGGTGGCTGTCTTGATAAAACTTTTATTGGCAAGAAGAGCAGGCAGGTTGGATTTGATTTTGACATACAGACAGACAGACAGACAGCCAGGCAGACAGACAGAGAGACATTCGAGAATGGAACGAGGTGGCTCTCTCGATAAAACTTTATTGGCAAGAAGAGCAGTCAGGTTGGATTTGATATGACAGACAGACAGACAGACAGACAGACAGACAGACAGACAGACGATGAGAACAGAAGCAGGTGGCTGTCTCGATAAAACTTTATTGGCAAGAAGAGCAGGCAGGTTGGATTTGACAGACAGACAGTCAGACAGACAGTCGAGAACGGAACGAGGTGGCTGTCTTGATAAAACTTTATTGGCAAGAAGAGCAGGCAGGTTGGATATGATTTGGCAGACACAGACAGACAGACAGACAGACAGACAGAGAGACATTCGAGAACGGAACGAGGTGGCAGTCTCGATAAAACTTTATTGGCAAGAAGAGAAGTCAGGTTGGATTTGATTTGACAGACAGACAGACAGACAGACAGACAGACAGACAGTCTAGAACAGAACGAAGTGGCTGTCTCGATAAAACATTATTGGCAAGAAGAGCAGGCAGGTTGGATTTGACAGACAGACAGAAAGACAGACAGACAGACAGTCGAGAACGGAACGAGGTGGCTGCCTTGATAAAACTTTATTGGCAAGAAGAGCAGGCAGGTTGGATTTGACAGACAGACAGACAGACAGACAGAGA
>JAJIBD010027139.1:0-17500 GCA_021461705.1 Cryptotis parvus | reverse complement strand
GACAGACAGACAGACAGACGGTAGAGAACAGAGCGAGGTGGCTGTCTCGATTAAAACTTTATTTTCAAGAAGAGCAGGCAGGTTAGATTTGACAGACAGACAGAAAGACAGACCGACAGACAGTCGAGAACGGAAGGAGGTGGCTGTCTCGATAAAACTTCATTGGCAAGAAGAGCAGGCAGGTTGTATTTGACAGACAGACAGACAGACAGACAGTCGAGAACGGAACGAGGTGGCTGTCTCGATAAAACTTTATTGGCAAGAAGAGCAGTCAGGTTGGATTTGATTTGACAGAAAGACAGACAGACAGACAGACAGTCTAGAACTGAAAGAGGTGGCTGTCTCGATAAAACTTTATTGGCAAGAAGAGCAGGCAGGTTGGATTTGACAGAGAGACAGACAGACAGACAGTCGAGAAACGGAACGAGGTGGCTGTCCCGATAAAACTTTATTGGCAAGAAGAGCAGGCAGGTTGGATTTGAGAGACAGAGAGACAGACAGACAGACAGTAGAGAACGGAACGAGGTGGCTTTCTCGATAAAACTTTATTGGCAAGAAGAGTAGGCAGGTTGGATTTGAAAGACAGACAGACAGACAGACAGAGCAGTGGAGAACGGAACGAGGTGGCTGTCTCTATAAAACTTTATGGGCAAGAAGAGCAAGCAGGTTGGATTTGACAGACAGACAGAAAGACAGACACACAGTCGGGAACGGAACGAGGTGGCTGTCTTGATAAAACTTTATTGGCAAGAAGAGCAGGCAGGTTGGATTTTGACAAAAGACAGACAGACAGCCAGGCAGACAGACAGAGAGACATTCGAGAACGGAACGAGGTGGCTCTCTCGATAAAACTTTATTGGCAAGAAGAGCAGTCAGGTTGGATTTGATATGACAGACAGACAGAGAACAGACAGACAGACAGTCGAGAACAGAACCAGGTGGCTGTCTCGATAAAACTTTATTGGCAAGAAGAGCAGGCAGGTTGGATTTGACAGACAGACAGACAGACAGACAGACAGACAGTCGAGAACGGAACGAGGTGGCTGTCTTGATAAAACTTTATTGGCAAGAAGAGCAGGCAGGTTGAATTTGATTTTGACATACAGACAGACAGACAGACAGGCAGACAGACAGAGAGACATTCGAGAACGGAACGAGGTGGCTCTCTCGATAAAACTTTATTGGCAAGAAGAGCAGTCAGGTTGGATTTGACAGACAGACAGAGACAGACAGACAGACAGACAGTCGAGAACAGAACCAGGTGGCTGTCTCGATAAAACTTTATTGGCAAGAAGAGCAGGCAGGTTGGATTTGACAGACAGACAGACAGACAGACAGACAGTCGAGAACGGAACGAGGTGGCTGTCTTGATAAAACTTTATTGGCAAGAAGAGCAGGCAGGTTGAATTTGATTTTTGACATACAGAGAGAGACAGACAGACAGGCAGACAGACAGAGAGACATTCGAGAACGGAACGAGGTGGCAGTCTCGATAAAACTTTATTGGCAAGAAGAGAAGTCAGGTTGGATTTGACAGACAGACAGACAGACAGACAGACAGACAGACAGAGAGAGTCGAGAACGGAACGAGGTGGCTGCCTCGATAAAAACTTTTATTGGCAAGAAGAGCAGGCAGGTTGGATTTGACAGACGAAGACAGACAGACAGACAGACAGTCTAGAACGGAACAAGGTGGCTGTCTTGATAAAACTTTATTGGCAAGAAGAGCAGGCAGGTTGGATATGATTTGGCAGACACACAGACAGACAGACAGACAGATAGTCGAGAACGGAACGAGGTGGCTGTCTCGATAAAACTTTATTGGCAAGAAGAGCAGTCAGGTTGGATTTGACAGACAGACAGACAGACAGACAGTCGAGAACGGAACGAGGTGGCTGTCTCGATAAAACTTTATTGGCAAGAACAGGCAGGTTGGATTAGACAGAGAGACAGACAGACAGAAAGAGAGGCAATCGAGAACGGAATGAGGTGGCTGTCTCAATAAAACTTTATTGGTAAGAAGAGCAGGCAGGTACGATTTGACAGACAGATAGACAGACAGTAGAGAACGGAACGAGGGGGGCTGTCTCGATAAAACTTTATTGGCAAGAAGAGCAGGCAGGTTGGATTTGACTGACAGACAGAAAGACAGACAGACAGACAGTCGAGAACTGAAAGAGGTGGCTGTCTCGATAAAACTTTATTGGAAGAAGAGCAGGCAGGTTGGATTTGACAGACAGACAGACAGACAGTCAAGAACGAAACGAGGTGGCAGTCTCGATAAAACTTTATTGGCAAGAAGAGCAGTCAGGTTGGATTTGATTTGACAGACAGACAGACAGACAGACAGTCGAGAAACGAAACGAGGTGGCTGTCTCGATAAAACTTTATTGGAAAAGAAGAGCAGGCAGGTTGGATTTGACAGACAGAGATACAGACAGACGGAGACAGACAGATAGTCGAGAAGGGAATGAGGTGGCTGTCTCGATAAAACTTTATTGGCAAGAAGAGCCGGCAGGTTGAATTTGACTGACAGACAGAAAGACAGACAGACAGACAGTCGAGAACTGAAAAGAGGTTGCTGTCTCGATAAAACTTTATTGGAAGAAGAGCAGGCAGGTTGGATTTGACACAAAGACAGACAGTCAAGAACGAAATGAGGTGGCTGTCTCGATAAAACTTTATTGGCAAGAATAGCAGTCATGTTGGATTTGATTTGACAGACAGACAGACAGAGAGACAGACAGACAGTCTAGAACGAAACGAGGTGGCTGTCTCGATAAAACTTTATTGGAAAGAAGAGCAGGCAGGTTGGATTTGACAGACAGACAGAGAGACAGACAGTCGAAAACAAAAACAAGGTGGCAGTCTCGATAAAACTTTATTGGCAAGAAGAGCAGGCAGGTTGGATTTGACAGACAGAGAGACAGACAGAGAGACAGACAGTATAGAACGGAACGAGGTATCTTTCTCGATAAAACTTTATTGGCAAGAAGAGTAGGCAGGTTGGATTTGACAGACAGACAGACAGACAGATAGAGAGACAGTCGAGAACAGAACGAGGTGGCTGTCTTTATAAAACTTTATGGGCTAGATGTGCAGGCAGGTTGGATTTGACAGACAGACAGACAGAGAGACAGTCGAGAACGGAACGAGGTGGCTGTCTCGATAAAACTTTATTGGCAAAAAGAGCAGGCAGGTTGGATTTGACAGACAGACAGACAGACAGACAGACAGTCGAAAACGGAACGAGGTGGCTGTCTCGATAAAACTTTATTGGCAAGAAGAGCAGGCAGGTTGGATTTGACAGACAGACCGACAGACAGACAGACAGACAAACAGTCGAGAATGGAATGAGGTGGCTCTCTTGATGAAACTTTATTTGTAAGAAAAGCAGGCAGGTTGGATTTGACAGACAGACAGCCAGACAGCCAGAAAGACAGACAGAGAGACATTCGAGAACAGAACGAGGTGGCTGTCTCAATAAAACTTTATTGGCAAGAAGAGTAGTCAGTTTGGATTTGATTTGACAGAGAGAGAGACAGACAGACAGTCTAGAACCGAACGAGGTGGCTGTCTCGATAAAACTTTATTGGCAAGAAGAGCTGGCAGGTTGGATTTGACAGATAGACAGACTGACAGACAGTCGAGAACGGAACGAGGTGGCTGTCTCGATAAAACTTTATTGGCGAGAAGAGCAGGCAGGTTGGATTTGACAAACAGACAGACAGACAGATAGACAGTCGGAGAGAACGGAACGAGGTGTCTTTCTTGATAAAACTTTATGGGCAAGAAGAGCAGGCATGTTGGATTTGACAGACAGAGAGAGAGACAGACTGACCGACAGACAGATAGTCGAGAACGGAACGAGGTGGCTGTCTCGATAAAATTTTATTGGCAAGAACAGCAGGCAGGTTGGATTCGCGAACAGACATACGGACAGACAGAAAGACAGAGAGACAGTCGAGAACGGAACAAGGTGGCTCTCTCGATAAAACTTTACTGGCAAAAAAAGAGAAGGCAGGTTGGATTTGACAGAAAAGAGAGTCAGACAGAGAGACAGACCGTCGAGAATTGAACGAGGTGGCTGTTTCGAAAAAACTTTATTGGCAAGAAGAGCAGGCAGGTTGTATCTGACAGAGAGAAAGACAGACAGACAGACAGACAGAGAGTCGAGAATGGAAGTAGGTGGTTGTCTCGATAAAACTTTATTGGCAAAATAGCAGGCAGGTTGGATTTGACAGACAGACCGACAGACAGACATACAGACAAAACGAGGTGGTTGTCTCGACAAAAACTTTATTGGCAAGAAGAGCAGGTAGTTTGGATTTGACAGACAGACAGACAGACAGACAGACAGTTGAGAACGGAACGAGGTGGCTGTCTCGATAAAAATTTATTGCCAAGAAGAGCAGGCAGGTTGCATTTGACAGACAGCAGACAGACAGACAGTCGAGGACGGAATGACGTGGCTGTCTCGATAAAAACTTTATTGGCAAGAAGAGCAGGCAGGTTGGATTTGACAGACAGACAGACAGACAGACAGACAGACAGACAGTGGAGAATGGATCGAGGTAGCTGTCTCGATAAAACTTTTTTGGCAAGAAGAGGAGGCAGGTTGGATTTGACAGACAGACTGACAGAGCGACAGACAGAGAGAAAGTCGAGAACGCAACGAGGTCGCTGTCTCGCTAAAACTTTATTGGCAAGAAGAGGAGGAAGGTTGGATTGGACAGACCGACAGACACACAGACAGTCGAGAATGGAACGAGGTGGCTATCTCGATAAAACGTTATTAGCAATAAGAGCCGGCAGGTTGGATTTGACAGTCAGACAGACAGACAGTCGAGAACGGAATGAGGTGACTGTCTTGATAAAACTTTATTGGCAAGAAGAGCAGGCAGGTTGGATTTGACAGACAGACAGACAGACAGACAGACAGACAGACAGACTCCGGGAACGGAACGAGGTGGCTGTCTCAATATAACTTTATTGGCAAGAAGTGCAGGCAGGTTGGATTTGACATTCAGTCAGACAGAGAGACAGACAGACAGACAGTCGAGAACGCAACGAGGTTGCTGTCTCGATAAATCTTTATTGGAAGAAGAGCAGGCAGGTTCGATTTGACAGACAGAGAGACAGACAGAGAGACAGTCAAGAAAGGAACGAGGTTGCTTTCTCGATAAAACTTTATTGGCAAGAAGAGCAGGCAGGTTGGATTTGACAGACAGACAGACAGACAGACAGTCAAGAACGGAACGAGGTGGTTGTCTCGATAAAACTATTGAGTAAGAAGAGCAGGCAGGTTGGATTTGACAGACAGACAGACACACAGACAGACATACAGTTGAGAACGGAATGAGGTGGCTGTCTCGATAAAACTTTATTGGCAAGAAGAGCAGGCAGATTGGATTTGACAGACAGACAGACTGACAGACAGTCGAGAACAGAACGAGGTGGCTATCTTGATAAAACTTTATTGGCAAGAATAGCAGGCAGGTTGGATTTGACAGACAGACAAATGGACAGTCGAGAACAGAACGAGGTGGCTATCTCGATAAAACTTTATTGGCAAGAAGAGCAGGCTTGTTGGATTTGACAGACGGACAGACAGACAGACAGACTGTCGAGAACAGAACGAGGTGGCTGTCTCGATAAACTTTATTGGCAAGAAGAGCAGGCAGGATGGATTTGACAGACAGACAGACAGACAGAAAGAGAGTCGAGAACGGAACGAGGTGGCTGCTCGATAAAATTTTATTCGCAAGAAGAGCAGGCATGTTGGATTTGGACAGAAAGACAGACAGACAGACAGAGAGTTGAGAACGGAACGAGGTGGCTGTCTCGATAAAACTTTTATTGGCAAGAAGAGCAGGCATGTTGGATTTGACAGACAGACAGACAGAGAGACAGACAGACAGACAGTTCAGAACGGAACGAGGTAGCTGTCTCGATAAAACTTTATTGGCAAGAAGAGCAGGCCGGTTGGATTTGAGAGACAGACACAGACAGACCGGCATTCGAGAACAGAATGAGGTGGCTGTCTCGATAAAACTTTTATTGGCAAGAAAAGCAGGCAGGTTGGATTTGACAGACAGACAGACAGACAGTGGAGAACAGAACGAGGTGGCTATCTCGATAAAACTTTATTGGCAAGAAGAGCAGGCAGGTTGGATTTGACAGACACACAGACAGACAGACAGTCGAGAACGGAACGAGGTGGCTGTCTCGATAAACTTTATTGGCAAGAAGAGCTGGCAGGTTGGATTTGACAGACAGACAGACATACAGACAGACAGACAGTCGAGAACGGAATGAGATGGCTGTCTCGATAAAACTTTATTGGCAAGAAGAGCAGGCCTGTTGGATTTGACAGACAGACAGACAGACAGTCTAGAAAGGAATGTGGTGGCTGTCTCGATAAAAACGTTATTGGCAAGAAGAGCAGGCAGGTTGCATTTGACAGATAGACAGACAGACAGAAAGACATTCGAGAACGGAACGAGGTGGCTGTCTCGATAAAACTTTATTTGCAACAAGAGCAAGCAGGTTGGATTTGACTGGACAGACAGTCAGTGAGACAGACAGTCGAGAACGGAACGAGGTGGATATCGCGATAAAACTTTATTGGCAAGAAGAGAAGGCAGGTAGGATTTGACAGACAGACAGACAGTCGAGAACGGAACGAGGTGGCTGTCTCGATAACACTTTATTTGCAAGAAGAGTAGGCAGGTTGGACTTGACAGACAGACAGATTAACAGACAGACAGACACTCGAGAACGGAACGAGGTGGCTGTCTCGATAAAACTTTATTGGCAAGAAGAGCAGGCAGGTTGGATTTGACAGACAGTCAGACAGACAGACAGACAGAAAACAGTTGAGAACGGAACGACGTTGCTGTCCTCGATAAATCTTTATTGGGAAGAAGAGCAGGCAGGTTGGATTTGACACAGACAGACAGAGAGTAGAGAACGGAACGAGGTAGCTGCCTCGATACAACTATTGCCAAGAAGAGCAGGCAGGTTGGATTTGACAGACAGACAGACAGACATACAGTCGAGGATGGAATGAGGTAGCTGCCTCGATAAAACTTTATTGGCAAGAAGAGCAGGCAGGTTGGATTTGACAGACAGACAGACAGACAGACAGACAGAGAGTCGAGAACGGAACGAGGTGGCTGCCTCGATAATACTATTGCCAAGAAGAGCAGGCAGGTTGAATTTGACAGACAGACAGACAGTCGAGGACGGAATGAGGTAGCTGTCTCGATAAAACTTTATTGGCAAGAATAGCAGGCAAGTTGGATTTGACAGACAGACAGACAGACACACAGACAGTGGAGAATGGATTGAGGTGGCTGTCTCCGATAAAACTTTATTGGCAAGAAGAGCAGGCAGGTTGGATTTGACAGACAGAGAGAGAGAGACAGAGAGTCGAGAACGGAACGAGGTGGCTGTCTCGATAAAACTTTACTGGCAAGAAGAGGAGGCAGGTTGGATTAAACAGACAGACAGACAGAGAGCAGACAGACAGACAGTAGAGAACGGAACGATGTAGCTCTCTCGATAAAACTTTATCGGCAAGAAGAGCAGACAGGTTGGATTTGACAGACAGACATACAGACAGACAGAGAGTCGAGAACGGAACGAGGTGGCTGTCTCGATCAAACTTTATTGGCAAGAAGAACAGGCTTGTTGGATTTGACAGACAGACCGACAGACAGACAGACGGGACAGACGGTCGAGAACGGAACGAGGTGGCTGTTTAGATAATACTTTTTGGCAAGAAGAGCAGGCAGGTTGGATTTGACAGACAGACAGACAGACAGTCGAGGACGGAATGACGTGGCTGTCTCGATAAAACTTTATTCGCAAGAAGTGCAGGCAGGTTGGATTTGACAGACAAACAGACAGACAGACATCGAGAACAGAACGAGGTGGTTATCTCGATAAAACTTTATTGACAAGAAGAGCAGGCAGGTTGGATTTGACAGATAGACAGACAGACAGTCAGACAGACAGACATTCGAGAACGGAACGAGGTGGCTGTCTCGATAAAACTTTATTGGCAAGAAGAGCTGGCAGGTTGGTTTTGACAGACAGACAGACACACAGACAGACAGACAGACAGTTGAGAACGGAACGAGGTGGCTGTCTCGATAAAACTTTATTGGCAAGAAGAGCAGGCAGGTTGGATTTGACAGACAGAACGACAGACAGACAGACGGACAGACGGTCGAGAACGGAATGAGGTGGCTGTCTCCGGTAAAACTTTATTGGCAAGAAGAGCAGGCAGGTTGGATTTGACAGACAGACAGACAGACAGACAGACAGAGTTTCGAGAACAGAACGACGTGGCTGTCTCGATAAAAAACTATTGCCAAGAAGAGCAGGCAGGTTGCATTTGACAGACAGACAGACAGACAGTCGAGGAAGGAATGACGTGGCTGTCTCGATAAAACTTTATTGGCAAGAAGAGCAGGACGGTTGGATTTGACAGACAGACAGACAGACAGACAGACATACAGTGGAGAATGGATCGAGGTGGCTGTCTCGATAAAACTTTTTTGGCAAGAAGAGGAGGCAGGTTGGATTTGACAGACAGACTGATAGAGCGACAGACAGAGAGACAGTCGAGAACGCAACGAAGTTGCTGACTCGATAAAACTTTATTGGCAAGAAGAGCAGGAAGGTTGGATTGGAAAGACAGACAGACAGACAGTCGAGAACAGAACGAGGTGGCTATCTCGATAAAACTTTATTGGCAAGAATAGCAGGTTTGTTGGATTTGACAGACACACAGACAGACAGACAGTCGAGAACGGAACGAGGTGGCTGTCTCGATAAACTTTATTGGCAAGAAGAGCTGGCAGGTTGGATTTGACAGACAGACAGACATACAGACAGACAGACAGTCGAGAACGGAATGAGATGGCTGTCTCGATAAAACTTTATTGGCAAGAAGAGCAGGCCTGTTGGATTTGACAGACAGACAGACAGACAGTCTAGAAAGGAATGTGGTGGCTGTCTCGATAAAACGTTATTGGCAAGAAGAGCAGGCAGGTTGCATTTGACAGATAGACAGACAGACAGAAAGACATTCGAGAACGGAACGAGGTGGCTGTCTCGGATAAAACTTTATTTGCAACAAGAGCAAGCAGGTTGGATTTGACTGACAGACAGTCAGTGAGACAGACAGTCGAGAACGGAACGAGGTGGATATCGCTGATAAAACTTTATTGGCAAGAAGAGAAGGCAGGTAGGATTTGACAGACAGACAGACAGTCGAGAACGGAACGAGGTGGCTGTCTCGATAACACTTTATTTGCAAGAAGAGTAGGCAGGTTGGACTTGACAGACAGACAGATTAACAGACAGACAGACACTCGAGAACGGAACGAGGTGGCTGTCTCGATAAAACTTTATTGGCAAGAAGAGCAGGCAGGTTGGATTTGACAGACAGTCAGACAGACAGACAGACAGAAAAACAGTTGAGAACGGAACGACGTTGCTGTTGCTCGATAAATCTTTATTGGGAAGAAGAGCAGGCAGGTTGGATTTGACACACAGACAGACAGAGAGTCGAGAACGGAACGAGGTAGCTGCCTCGATACAACTATTGCCAAGAAGAGCAGGCAGGTTGGATTTGACAGACAGACAGACAGACATACAGTCGAGGATGGAATGAGGTAGCTGCCTCGATAAAAAACTTTATTGGCAAGAAGAGCAGGCAGGTTGGATTTGACAGACAGACAGACAGACAGACAGACAGAGAGTCGAGAACGGAACGAGGTGGCTGCCTCGATAATACTATTGCCAAGAAGAGCAGGCAGGTTGAATTTGACAGACAGACAGACAGTCGAGGACGGAATGAGGTGGCTGTCTCGATAAAACTTTATTGGCAAGAATAGCAGGCAAGTTGGATTTGACAGACAGACAGACAGACACACAGACAGTGGAGAATGGATTGAGGTGGCTGTCTCCGATAAAACTTTATTGGCAAGAAGAGCAGGCAGGTTGGATTTGACAGACAGAGAGAGAGAGACAGAGAGTCGAGAACGGGAACGAGGTGGCTGTCTCGATAAAACTTTACTGGCAAGAAGAGGAGGCAGGTTGGATTAAACAGACAGACAGACAGAGAGACAGACAGACAGACAGTAGAGAACGGAACGATGTAGCTCTCCGATAAAACTTTATCGGCAAGAAGAGCAGACAGGTTGGATTTGACAGACAGACAGACAGACAGACAGAGAGTCGAGAACGGAACGAGGTGGCTGTCTCGATCAAACTTTATTGGCAAGAAGAACAGGCTTGTTGGATTTGACAGACAGACCGACAGACAGACAGACGGACAGACGGTCGAGAACGGAACGAGGTGGCTGTTTAGATAATACTTTTTGGCAAGAAGAGCAGGCAGGTTGGATTTGACAGACAGACAGACAGACAGTCGAGGACGGAATGACGTGGCTGTCTCGATAAAACTTTATTCGCAAGAAGTGCAGGCAGGTTGGATTTGACAGACAAACAGACAGACAGACATCGAGAACAGAACGAGGTGGTTATCTCGATAAAACTTTATTGACAAGAAGAGCAGGCAGGTTGGATTTGACAGATAGACAGACAGACAGTCAGACAGACAGACATTCGAGAACGGAACGAGGTGGCTGTCTCGATAAACTTTATTGGCAAGAAGAGCTGGCAGGTTGGTTTTGACAGACAGACAGACACACAGACAGACAGACAGACAGTTGAGAACGGAACGAGGTGGCTGTCTCGATCAAAAACTTTATTGGCAAGAAGAGCAGGCAGGTTGGATTTGACAGACAGAACGACAGACAGACAGACGGACAGACGGTCGAGAACGGAATGAGGTGGCTGTCTCGGTAAAACTTTATTGGCAAGAAGAGCAGGCAGGTTGGATTTGACAGACAGACAGACAGACAGACAGACAGAGTTTCGAGAACAGAACGACGTGGCTGTCTCGATAAAACTTTATTGCCAAGAAGAGCAGGCAGGTTGCATTTGACAGACAGACAGACAGACAGTCGAGGAAGGAATGACGTAGCTGTCTCGATAAAACTTTATTGGCAAGAAGAGCAGGCACGTTGGATTTGACAGACAGACAGACAGACAGACAGACATACAGTGGAGAATGGATCGAGGTGGCTGTCTCGATAAAACTTTTTGGCAAGAAGAGGAGGCAGGTTGGATTTGACAGACAGACTGATAGAGCTACAGACAGAGAGACAGTCGAGAACGCAACTAAGTAGCTGACTCGATAAAAACTTTATTGGCAAGAAGAGCAGGGAAGGTTGGATTGGAAAGACAGACAGACAGACAGTCGAGAACAGAACGAGGTGGCTATCTCGATAAAACTTTATTGGCAAGAATAGCAGGTTTGTTGGATTTGACAGAAAGACAGACAGACAGACTGTCGAGAACGGAACGAGGAGGCTGTCTCGATAAATTTTATTGGCAAGAAGAGCTGGCAGGTTGTATTTGGACAGACAGACATACAGACAGACAGACAGTCGAGAACAGAATGAGTGGCTGTCTCGGTAAATCTTTATTGGCAAGAAGAGCAGGCAGGTTGGATTTGACAGACAGACAGACAGACAGACAGTCAAGAACGGAACGAGGTGGTTGTCTCGATAAAACTTATGGGTAAAGAGCAGGCAGGTTGGATTTGACAGACAGACAGACACACAGACAGACATACAGTCGAAAACGGAATGAGGTGGCTGTCTCGATAAAACTTTATTGGCAAGAAGAGCAGGCAGATTGGATTTGACAGACAGACAGACTGACAGACAGTCGAGAACGGAACGAGGTGGCTATCTTGATAAAACTTTATTGGCAAGAATAGCAGGCAGGTTGGATTTGACAGACAGACAAACGGACAGTCGAGAACAGAACGAGGTGTCTATCTCGATAAAACTTTATTGGCAAGAAGAGCAGGCTTGTTGGATTTGAAAGACGGACAGACAGACAGACAGACTGTCGAGAACGGAACGAGGTGGCTGTCTCGATAAACTTTGTGGCAAGAAGAGAAGGCAGGATGGATTTGACAGACAGACAGACAGACAGAAAGAGAGTCGAGAACGGAACGAGGTGGCTGCTCGATAAAATTTTATTCGCAAGAAGAGCAGGCATGTTGGATTTGACAGAAAGACAGACAGGCAGACAGAGATTTGAGAACGGAACGAGGTGGCTGTCTCGATAAAACTTTATTGGCAAGAAGAGCAGTCATGTTGGATTTGACAGACAGACAGACAGAGACAGACAGACAGACAGTCGAGAACGGAACGAGGTAGCTGTCTCGATAAAAACTTTATTGGCAAGAAGAGCACGCCAGTTGGATTTGAGAGACAGACAGACAGACCGACAGTCGAGAACAGAATGAGGTGGCTGTCTCGATAAAACTTTATTGGCAAGAAAAAGCAGGCAGGTTGGATTTGACAGACAGACAGACAGACAGACAGACAGTCGAGAACAGAACGAGGTGGCTATCTCGATAAAACTTTATTGGCAAGAAGAGCAGGCAGGTTGGATTTGGACAGACAGACAGACAGACAGACAGTCGAGAACGGAACGAGGTGGATGTCTCGATAAAACTTTATTGGCAAGAAGAGCTGGCAGGTTGGATTTGACAGACAGACAGACATACAGACAGACAGACAGTCGAGAACGGAATGAGATGGCTGTCTCGATAAAACTTTATTGGCAAGAAAGAGCAGGCCTGTTGGATTTGAGAGACAGACAGACAGACAGTCTAGAAAGGAATGAGGGTGGCTGTCACAATAAAACTTTATTGGCAAGAAGAGCAGGCAGGTTGCATTTGACAGATAGACAGACAGACAGAAAGACATTCGTGAGAACGGAACGAGGTGGCTGTCTCGATAAAACTTTATTTGCAAGAAGAGCAAAGCAGGTTGGATTTGACTGACAGACAGTCAGAGAGACAGACAGTCGAGAACGGAACGAGGTTGATATCGCGATAAAACTTTTATTGGCAAGAAGAGCAGGCAGGTAGGATTTGACAGACAGACAGACAGACAGTCGAGAACGGAACGAGGTGGCTGTCTCGATAACACTTTATTTGCAAGAAGAGTAGGCAGGTTGGATTTGACAGACAGACAGATTAACAGACAGACAGACACTCGAGAAACGGAACGAGGTGGCTGTCTCGATAAAACTTTATTGGCAAGAAGAGCAGGCAGGTTGGGATTTGACAGACAGACAGACAGACAGACAAAGACAAACAGTCAAGAAGGGAACGAGGTGCTGTCTCCGATAAATCTTTATTGGGAAGAAGAGCAGGCAGGTTGGATTTGACACAGACAGACAGACAGACAGAGAGTCGAGAACGGAACGAGGTGGCTGCCCTCGATAATACTTATTGCCAAGAAGAGCAGGCAGGTTGGATTTGGACAGACAGACAGACAGTCGAGGAACGGAATGAGGTAGCTGTCTCGATAAAACTTTATTGGCAAAGAATAGGAGGCAAGTTGGATTTGACAGACAGACAGAAAGACACACAGACAGTGGAGAATGGATTGAGGTGGCTGTCTCGATAAAAACTTTATTGGCAAGAAGAGCAGGCAGGTTGGAAATGACAGACAGAGAGAGAGAGACAGAGAGTCGAGAACGGAACGAGGTGGCTGTCTCGATAAAACTTTTTACTGGCAAGAAGAGGAGGCAGGTTGGATTTAACAGACAGACAGACAGAGAGACAGACAGACAGACAGTAGAGAACGGAACGATGTGGCTCTCCGATAAAACTTTATCGGCAAGAAGAGCAGACAGGTTGGATTTGACAGACAGACATACAGACAGACAGAGAGTCGAGAACGGAACGAGGTGGCTGTCTCGATCAAACTTTTATTGGCAAGAAGAACAGGCTTGTTGGATTTGACAGACAGACCGACAGACAGACAGACAGACAGGGTCGAGAACGAACGAGGTGGCTGTTTCGATAATACTTTATTGGCAAGAAGAGCAGGCAGGTTGGATTTGACAGACAGACAGACAGACAGTCGAGGACGGAATGAGCGTAGCTGTCTCGATAAAACTTTATTGGCAAGAAGAGCAGGCAGGTTGGATTTGACAGACAGAACAGACGACAGGCAGACGGACAGACGGTCGAGAACGGAATGAGGTGGCTGTCTCGATAAAACTTTATTGGCAAGAAGAGCATGCAGGTTGGATTTGACAGACAGACAGACAGACAGACAGACAGACAGACAGAGTCGAGAACAGAAACGAGGTGTCTGTCTCGATAAAACTTATTGCCTAGAAGAGCAGGCAGGTTGCATTTGACAGACAGACAGACAGATAGTCGAGGACGGAATGACGGTAGCTGTCTCGATAAAACTTTATTGGCAAGAAGAGCAGGAAGGTTGGATTTGACAGACAGACAGACAGACAGACAGACATACAGTGGAGAATGGATCGAGGTGGCTGTCTCGATAAAACTTTTTTTGGCAAGAAGAGGAGGCAGGTTGGATTTGACAGACAGACTGACAGAGCGGACAGACAGAGAGAGCAGTCGAGGACGCAAGTAGCTGTCTCGATAAAACTTTATTGGCAAGAAGAGCAGGAAGGTTGGATTGGACAGACAGACAGACAGACAGTCGAGAACAGAACGAGGTGGCTATCTCGATAAAACTTTATTGGCAAGAATAGCAGGTTTTGATTTGACAGAAAGACAGACAGACAGACAGACTGTCGAGAACGGAACGAGGTGGCTGTCTCGATAAATTTTATTGGCAAGAAGAGCTGGCAGGTTGTTTTGACAGACAGACATACAGACAGACAGACAGTCGAGAACAGAATGAGGTGGCTGTCTCGATAAATCTTTATTGGCAAGAGGAGCAGGCAGCTTGGATTTGACAGACAGACACACAGACAAAGAGAGAGAGTCGATAACGGAAATAGGAGGTGTCTCGATAAAACTATTGGCAAGAAGAGGCAGGCAGGATGGATTTGACAGACAGACAGACTGACAGAAAGAGAGTCGAGAATGGAACGAGGTGACTGTCTCGATAAAAAACTTTATTGGCAAGAAGAGCAGGCAGTTTGGATTTGACAGACAGACTGCCAGACAGACAGACTGACAGAGGGTCGAGACCGGAACTAGGTGGCAGTCTCAAAAAAACTTTTATTGGCAAGAAGAGCAGGCAGGTTGGATTTGACAGACAGAGACAGACAAAGAGTCGAGAACGGAACGAGGTGGCTGTCTCGATAAAACTATTGCCAGGAAGACAGGCTTGTTGGATTTGACAGACAGACAGACAGACAGACAGAGAGTCGAGAACGGAACGAGGTGGCTACCTCGATGATACTATTGCCAAGATGAGCAGGCAGGTTGGCTTTGACAGACAGACAGACAGCAGAGGACGGAATGAGGTAGCTGTCTCGATAAAACTTTATTGGGCAAGAAGAGCAGGCAGGTTGGATTTGACAGACAGACAGACAGACAGACAGACAGTGGAGAATGGATTGAGGTGGCTGTCTCGATAAAATTTTATTGGCAAGAAGAGCAGGCAGGTTGGATTTGACAGACAGAGAGACAGACAGAGAGTCGAGAACGGAACGAGGTGGCTGTCTCAAAACTTTTTGGCAAGAAGAGGAGGCAGGTTGGATTTAACAGACAGACAGACAGAGAGAGACAGACAGACAGAAGAGAACCAAACGATGTAGCTGTCTCGATAAAACTTTTTGGCAAGAAGAGCTGGCAGGTTGGATTTGACAGGAAACAGACACACAGACAGACAGACAGACAGTTGAGAACGGAACGAGGTGGCTGTCTCGATAAAACTTTATTGGCAAGAAGAGCAGGCAGGTTGGATTTGACAGACAGACCGACAGACAGACAGAGACAGAGTTTCGAGAACAGAAACGAGGTGGCTGTCTCGATAAAACTATTTTCAAGAAGAGCAGGCAGGTTGCATTTGACAGACAGACAGACAGACTGTCGAGACGGAATGACGTAGCTGTCTCCGATAAAACTTTATTGGCAAGAAGAGCAGGAAGGTTGGATTGGACAGACAGACCGACAGACAGACAGTCGAGAACGGAACGAGGTGGCTGTCTCGATAAACTTTATTGGCAAGAAGAGCTGGCAGGTTGGATTTGACAGACAGACAGACATACAGACAGACAGACAGTCGAAACGGAATGAGATGGCTGTCTCGATAAACTTTATTGGCAAGAAGGGCAGGGAATGTTGGATTTGACAGACAGACAGTCTAGAAAGGAATGAGGTGGCTGTCTCGGATAAAACGTTATTGGCAAGAAGAGCAGGCAGGTTGCATTTGACAGATGGACAGACAGACAGAAAGACATTCGAACGGAACGAGGTGGCTGTCTCGATAAAACACTATTTGCAAGAAGAGCAAGCAGGTTGGATTGACAGACAGACAGTCAGAGAGACAGAACAGTCGAAACGGAACGAGGTGGACGCTGTAAAAAAACTTTATTGACAAGAAGAGCAGGCAGGTAGGATTTGACATTCAGTCAGAAAGAGAGACAGACAGACATATAGGCGGAGAACGGAACGAGGTTGCTGTCTCGATAAATCTTTATTAGAAAAAGAGCAGGCAAGGTTCGATTTGACAGACAGACAGACAGACAGACAGTCAAAGAGAACGGTACTGTCGGGTCCCGATAAAACTTTTTTAGGCAAGAAGACAGGCAGGTTGGATTTGACAGACAGACAGACAGAGAGTCAAGAACGGAACGAGGTGGTTGTCTCGATAAAAATTATTTCAAAGAGCTGGCAGGTTGGATTTGACAGACAGACAGACACACAGACAGACAGACAGTCGAGAACGGAATGAGGTGGCTGTCTCGATAAAACTTTATTGGCAAGAAGAGCAGGCAGGTTAATTTGACAGACAGACAGACTGACAGACAGTCGAGAACAGAACAGAGGTGGCTATCTCGATAAAACTTTATTGGCCTAGAAAAAGCAGGCAGGTTGGATTTGACAGACAGACAGACGGACAGTCGAGAACAGTACGAGGTGTCTATCTCGATAAAACTTTTATTGGCAAGAAGAGCAGGTTTGTTGGATTTGACAGAAAGACAGACAGACAGACAGACTGTCGAGAACGAGAACGAGGTGGCTGTCTCGATAAACTTTATTGCGCAAAGAGCTGGCAAGTTGTATTTGACAGACAGACAGACAGAGAGACAGACAGACAGACAGTCGAGAACAGAATGAGTGGCTGTCCTCGATAAATCTTTATTGGCAAGAAGAGCAGGCAGGCGTGGATTTGACAGACAGACACACAGACAGACAGAGAGTCAATAACGGAAATAGGAGGTGTCTCGGATAAAACCATGGCAAGAAGAGCAGGCAGGATGGATTTGAGAGACAGACAGACTGACAGAAAGAGAGTCGATAACGGAACGAGGAAGTGTCTCGATAAAACTATTGGCAAGAAGAGCAGGCAGGTTGGATTTGACAGACAAGACAGACAGACAGACAGACAGA
>JAJIBD010027138.1:0-41960 GCA_021461705.1 Cryptotis parvus | reverse complement strand
CTCGATAAAACTTTATTGGCAAGAAGTGCAGGCAGGCTGTATTTGACAGAGAGACACACAGACAGACAGACAGACAGACAGAGAGTCGAGAACGGAAACTAGATGGTTGTCTCGATAAAACTTTATTGGCAAAAAAGAGCAGGCAGGTTGGATTTGACAGACAGACAGACAGACAGACACACAGTCGAACGGAACGAGGTGGCTGTCTTGATAAAACTTTATTGGCAAGAAGAGCAGGCAGGTTGTATTTGATTTTGACATACAGACAGACAGACAGACAGACAGGCAGACAGACAGAGAGAGACATTCCAGAACGAACGACGTGGCTCTCTCGATAAAACTTTATTGGCAAGAAGAGCAGTCAGGTTGGATTTGACAGACAGACAGACAGACAGACAGACATTCGAGAACAGATCCAGGTGGCTGTCTCGATAAAACTTTATTGGCAAGAGAGCAGGCAGGTTGGATTTGACAGACAGACAGACAGACAGACAGACAGTCGAGAACGAAACGAGGTGGCTGTCTTGATAAAACTTTATTGGCAAGAAGAGCAGGCAGGTTGGATATGATTTGGCAGACAGACAGACAGACAGACAGAGAGACATTCGAGAACGGAACGAACTGGCAGTCTCGATAAAACTTTATTGGCAACAAGAGAAGTCAGGTTGGATTTGATTTGACAGACAGACAGACCGACAGTCTAGAACAGAAACGAAGTGGCTGTCTCGATAAAACATTATTGGCAAGAAGAGCAGGCAGGTTGGATTTGACAGACAGACAGACAGAGAGACAGACAGTCGAGAACGGAACGAGGTGGCTGTCTCGATAAAACTTTATTAGCAAGAAGAGCAGGCAGGTTGGATTTGACAGACAGACAGAAAGACAGACAGACAGACAGTGGAGAACGCAACGAGGTGGCAGCCTTGATAAAACTTTATTGGGAAGAAGAGCAGGCAGGTTGGATTCGACAGATAGACAGACAGACAGACAGACAGACAGACAAGAGACAGTCGAGAACGGAACGAGGTGGCTGCATTGATAAAACTTTATTGGCAAAAAGAGCAGGCAGGTTGGATTTGACAGACGACAGACAGACAGACAGACAGACAGTCGAGAACGGAACAAGGTGGCTGCCTTGATAAAACTTTATTGGGAAGAAGAGCAGGCAGGTTGGATTCGACAGATAGACAGACAGACAGACAAACAGACAGAGAGACAGTCGAGAACTTTATTGGCAAGAAGAGCAGTCAGGTAGGATTTGACAGACAGACAGAAAGGCAGACACACAGTCGAGAACGAAACGAGGTGGCTGTCTTGATAAAACTTTATTGGCAAGAAGAGCAGGCAGGTTGGATTTGATTTTTACATACATACAGACAGACAGACAGCCAGACAGCCAGACAGAGAGACATTCGAGAACGGAACGAGGTGGCTCTCTCGATAAAACTTTATTGGCAAGAAGAGCAGTCAGGTTGGATTTGATATGACAGACAGACAGACAGACAGACAGACAGTCGAGAACAGAACCAGGTGGCTGTCTCGATAAAACTTTATTGGCAAGAGAGCAGGCAGGTTGGATTTGACAGACAGACACACAGACAGACAGACTGACAGACATAGAGTCGAGAACGAAACTAGGTGGTGGTCTCGATAAAACTTTATTGGCAAGAAGAGCAGTCAGGTTGGATTTGATATGACAGACAGACAGACAGACAGACAGTCGACAACGGAACGAGGTGGCTGTCTCGATAAAACTTTATTGGCAAGAAGAGCACGCAGGCTGTATTTGACAGACAGACACACAGACAGACAGACAGACAGACAGAGAGTCGAGAACGAAACTAGGTGGTTGTCTCGATAAAACTTTATTGGCAAAAAGAGCAGGCAGGTTGGATTTGACAGACAGACAGACAGACAGACACACAGTCGAGAACGGAACGAGGTGGCTGTCTTGATAAAAACTTTATTGGCAAGAAGAGCAGGCAGGTTGTATTTGATTTTGACATACAGACAGACAGACAGACAGCCAGGCAGACAGACAGAGAGACATTCCAGAACGGAACGAGGTGGCTCTCTCGATAAAACTTTATTGGCAAGAAGAGCAGTCAGGTTGGATTTGATATGACAGACAGACAGACAGACAGACAGTCGAGAACAGAACCAGGTGGCTGTCTCGATAAAACTTTATTGGCAAGAGAGCAGGCAGGTTGGATTTGACAGACAGACAGACAGACAGACAGACAGACAGTCGAGAACGGAACGAGGTGGCTGTCTTGATAAAACTTTTATTGGCAAGAAGAGCAGGCAGGTTGGATATGATTTGGCAGACACACAGACAGTCAGACAGACAGACAGAGAGACATTCGAGAACGGAACGAACTGGCAGTCTCGATAAAACTTTATTGGCAAGAAGAGAAGTCAGGTTGGATTTGATTTGACAGACAGACAGACAGACAAACAGTCTAGGAACAGAACGAAGTGGCTGTCTCGATAAAACATTATTGGCAAGAAGAGCAGGCAGGTTGGATTTGACAGACAGACAGACAGAGAGACAGACAGTCGAGAACGGAACGAGGTGGCTGTCTCGATAAAACTTTATTAGCAAGAAGAGCAGGCAGGTTGGATTTGACAGACAGACAGAAAGACAGACAGACAGACAGTCGAGAACGGAACGAGGTGGCAGCCTTGATAAAACTTTATTGGGAAGAAGAGCAGGCAGGTTGGATTCGACAGATAGACAGACAGACAGACAGACAGACAGACAGAGAGACAGTCGAGAACGGAACGAGGTGGCTGCATTGATAAAACTTTATTGGCAAAAAGAGCAGGCAGGTTGGATTTGACAGACGACAGACAGACAGACAGACAGACAGTCGAGAACGGAACAAGGTGGCTGCCTTGATAAAACTTTTATTGGGAAAGAAGAGCGGGCAGGTTGGATTCGACAGATAGACAGACAGACAGACAAACAGACAGAGAGACAGTCGAGAACTTTATTGGCAAGAAGAGCAGTCAGGTTGGATTTGACAGACAGACACACAGACAGACAGACAGACAGATAGTCGAGAACGGAACGAGGTGGCTGTCTCGATAAAACTTTATTGGCAAGAAGAGCAGTCAGGTTGGATTTGACAGACAGACAGACAGACAGTCGAGAACGGAACGAGATGGCTGTCTCGATAAAACTTTATTGGCAAGAACAGGCAGGTTGGATTTGACAGACAGACAGACAGAAAGAAAGAGAGGCAATCGAGAACGGAACGAGGTGGCTGTCTCGATAAAACTTTATTGGCAAGAAGAGCAGGCAGGTTGGATTTGACACACAGACAGACAGTCAAGAACGAAACGAGGTGGCAGTCTCGATAAAACTTTATTGGCAAGAAGAGCAGTCAGGTTGGATTTGATTTGACAGACAGACAGACAGACAGAGTGTCTAGAACGAAACGAGGTGGCTGTCTCGATAAAACTTTTATTGGAAAGAAGAGCAGGCAGGTTGGATTTGACAGACAGAGAGACAAAAAGACTGACCGACAGACAGATAGTCGAGAAGGGAACGGGTGGCTCTCTCGATAAAACTTTATTGGCAAGAAGAGCCGGCAGGTTGAATTTGATTGACAGACAGAAAGACAGACAGACAGACCGTCGAGAACTGAAAGAGGTGGCTGTCTCGATAAAACTTTATTGGAAGAAGAGCAGGCAGGTTGGATTTGACACAAAGACAGACAGTCAAGAAGCGAAACGAGGTGGCTGTCTCGATAAAACTTTATTGGCAAGAAGAGCAGTCATGTTGGATTTGATTTGACAGACAGACAGACAGAGAGACAGACAGACAGTCTAGAAACGAAACGAGGTGGCTGTCTCGATAAAACTTTATTGGAAAGAAGAGCAGGCAGGTTGGATTTGACAGACAGACAGAGAGACAGACAGTCGAAAACAAAACGAGGTGGCAGTCTCGATAAAAGTTTATTGGCAAGAAGAGCAGGCAGGTTGGATTTGACAGACAGAGAGACAGACAGAGAGACAGACAGTATAGAACGGAACGAGGTATCTTTCTCGATAAAACTTTATTGGCAAGAAGAGTAAGGCAGGTTGGATTTGACAGACAGACAGACAGACAGAAAGAGAGACAGTCGAGAACAGAACGAGGTGGCTGTCTTTATAAAACTTTATGGGGCTAGATGTGCAGGCAGGTTGGATTTGACAGACAGACAGACAGAGAGACAGTCGAGAACGGAACGAGGTGGCTGTCTCGATAAAACTTTTATTGGCAAAAAGAGCAGGCAGGTTGGATTTGACAGACAGACAGACAGACAGACAGTCGAGAACGGAACGAGTTGGCTGTCTCGATAAAACTTTATTGGCAAGAAGAGCAGGCAGGTTGGATTTGACAGACAGACCGACAGACAGACAGACAGACAGTCGAGAATGGAATGAGGTGGCTCTCTTGATGAAACTTTATTTGTAAGAAAAGCAGGCAGGTTGGATTTGACAGACAGACAGCCAGACAGCCAGAAAGACAGACAGAGAGACATTCGAGAACGGAACGAGGTGGCTGTCTCAATAAAACTTTATTGGCAAGAAGAGTAGTCATTTTGGATTTGATTTGACAGAGAGAGAGACAGACAGACAGTCTAGAACCGAACGAGGTGGCTGTCTCGATAAAACTTTATTGGCAAGAAGAGCTGGCAGGTTGGATTTGACAGATAGACAGACTGACAGACAGTCGAGAACGGAACGAGGTGGCTGTCTCGATAAAACTTTATTGGCGAGAAGAGCAGGCAGGTTGGATTTGACAAACAGACAGACAGACAGATAGACAGACGGTAGAGAACGGAAGGAGGTGTCTTTCTTGATAAAACTTTATGGGCAAGAAGAGCAGGCATGTTGGATTTGACAGACAGAGAGAGAGACAGACTGACCGACAGACAGATAGTCGAGAACGGAACGAGGTGGCTGTCTCGATAAAATTTTATTGGCAAGAACAGCAGGCAGGTTGGATTCGACGAACAGACATACGGACAGACAGAAAGACAGAGAGACAGTCGAGAACGGAACAAGGTGGCTCTATCGATAAAACTTTACTGGCAAAAAAGAGAAGGCAGGTTGGATTTGACAGAAAGAGAGTCAGACAGAGAGACAGACCGTCGAGAATGGAACGAGGTGGCTGTTTCGAAAAAACTTTATTGGCAAGAAGAGCAGGCAGGTTGTATCTGACAGAGAGAAAGACAGACAGACAGACAGACAGAGAGTCGAGAATGGAAGTAGGTGGTTGTCTCGATAAAACTTTATTGGCAAAATAGCAGGCAGGTTGGATTTGACATACAGACCGACAGACAGACATACAGACAAAACGAGGTGGTTGTCTCGACAAAACTTTATTGGCAAGAAGAGCAGGTAGTTTGGATTTGACAGACAGACAGACAGACAGACAGACAGTTGAGAACGGAACGAGGTGGCTGTCTCGATAAAAATATTGCCAAGAAGAGCAGGCAGGTTGCATTTGACAGACAGCAGACAGACAGACAGTCGAGGACGGAATGACGTAGCTGTCTCAATAAAACTTTATTGGCAAGAAGAGCAGGCAGGTTGGATTTGACAGACAGACAGACAGACAGACAGACAGACAAACAGTGGAGAATGGATCGAGGTAGCTGTCTCGATAAAACTTTTTTTGGCAAGAAGAGGAGGCAGGTTGGATTTGACAGACAGACTGACAGAGCGACAGACAGAGAGAAAGTCGAGAACGCAACGAAGTCGCTGTCTCGCTAAAACTTTATTGGCAAGAAGAGCAGGAAGGTTGGATTGGACAGACCGACAGACACACAGATAGTCGAGAACGGAACGAGGTGGCTGTCTCGATAAAACGTTATTAGCAATAAGAGCCGGCAGGTTGGATTTGACAGTCAGACAGACAGACAGTCGAGGAACGGAATGAGGTGACTGTCTTGATAAAACTTTATTGGCAAGAAGAGCAGGCAGGTTGGATTTGACAGAGAGACAGACAGACAGACAGACACTCGAGAACGGAACGAGGTGGCTGTCTCAATATAACTTTATTGGCAAGAAGTGCAGGCAGGTTGGATTTGACATTCAGTCAGACAGAGAGACAGACAGACAGACAGTCGAGAACGCAACGAGGTTGCTGTCTCGATAAATCTTTATTGGAAGAAGAGCAGGCAGGTTCGATTTGACAGACAGAGAGACACACAGACAGACAGTCAAGAAAGGAACGAGGTTGCTTTCTCGATAAAACTTTATTGGCAAGAAGAGCAGGCAGGTTGGATTTGACAGACAGACAGACAGACAGACAGTCAAGAACGGAACGAGGTGGTTGTCTCGATAAAACTATTGGGTAAGAAGAGCAGGCAGGTTGGATTTGACAGACAGACAGACACACAGACAGACATACAGTTGAGAACGGAATGAGGTGGCTGTCTCGATAAAACTTTATTGGCAAGAAGAGCAGGCAGATTGGATTTGACAGACAGACAGACTGACAGACAGTCGAGAACAGAACGAGGTGGCTATCTTGATAAAACTTTATTGGCAAGAATAGCAGGCAGGTTGGATTTGACAGACAGACAAACGGACAGACAGACTGTCGAGAACGGAACGAGGTGGCTGTCTCGATAAACTTTATTGGCAAGAAGAGCAGGCAGGATGGATTTGACAGACAGACAGACAGACAGAAAGAGAGTCGAAGCGAACGAGGTGGCTGCTCGATAAAATTTTATTCGCAATAAGAGCAGGCATGTTGGATTTGACAGACAGACAGACAGAGAGACAGACAGACAGACAGTCAAGAACGGAACGAGGTAGCTGTCTCGATAAAACTTTAGTGGCAAGAAGAGCAGGCCGGTTGGATTTGAGAGACAGACAGACAGACCGGCATTCGAGAACAGAATGAGGTGGCTGTCTCGATAAAACTTTATTGGCAAGAAAAGCAGGCAGGTTGGATTTGACAGACAGACAGACAGACAGTCGAGAACAGAACGAGGTGGCTGTCTCGATAAAACTTTATTGGCAAGAAGAGCAGGCAGGTTGGATATGACAGACACACAGACAGACAGACAGTCGAGAACGGAACGAGGTGGCTTTCTCGATAAACTTTATTGGCAAGAAGAGCTGGCAGGTTGGATTTGACAGACAGACATACAGACAGACAGACAGTCGAGAATGGAATGAGATGGCTGTCTCGATAAAACTTTATTGGCAAGAAGAGCAGGCCTGTTGGATTTGACAGACAGACAGACTGACAGTCCAGAAAGGAATGAGGTGGCTGTCTCGATAAAACGTTATTGGCAAGAAGAGCAGGCAGGTTGCATTTGACAGATAGACAGACAGACAGAAAGACATTCGAGAACGGAACGAGGTGGCTGTCTCGATAAAACTTTATTTGCAAGAAGAGCAAGCAGGTTGGATTTGACTGACAGACAGTCAGTAGAGACAGACAGTCGAGAACGGAACGAGGTGGATATCGCGATAACACTTTATTGGCAAGAAGAGCAGCCAGGTAGGATTTGAACAGACAGACAGACAGTCGAGAACGGAACGAGGTGGCTGTCTCGATAACACTTTTATTTGCAAGAAGAGTAGGCAGGTTGGATTTGACAGACAGACAGATTAACAGACAGACAGACACTCGAGAAACGGAACGAGGTGGCTGTCTCGATAAAACTTTATTGGCAAGAAGAGCAGGCAGGTTGGATTTGACAGACAGTCAGACAGACAGACAGACAGAAAAACAGTCGAGAACGGAACGAGCGTTGCTGTCTCGATAAATCTTTATTGGGAAGAAGAGCAGGCAGGTTGGATTTGACACAGACAGACAGACAGAGAGTCGAGAACGGAACGAGGTGGCTGCCTCGATACAACTATTGCCAAGAAGAGCAGGCAGGTTGGATTTGACAGACAGACAGACAGACATACAGTCGAGGACGGAATGAGGTAGCTGCCTCGATAAAACTTTATTGGCAAGAAGAGCAGGCAGGTTGGATTTGACAGACAGACAGACAGACAGACAGACAGACAGAGAGTCGAGAACGGAACGAGGTGTCTGCCTCGATAAATACTATTTCCAAGAAGAGCAGGCAGGTTGGAATTTGACAGACAGACAGACAGTCGAGGACGGAATGAGGTAGCTGTCTCGATAAAACTTTATTGGCAAGAATAGCAGGCAAGTTGGATTTGACAGACAGACAGACAGACACACAGACAGTGGAGAATGGATTGAGGTGGCTGTCTCGATAAAACTTTTATTGGCAAGAAGAGTAGGCAGGTTGGATTTGACAGACAGAGAGAGAGAGACAGAGAGTCGAGAACGGAACGAGGTGGCTGTCTCGATAAAACTTTACTGGCAAGAAGAGGAGGCAGGTTGGATTAAACAGACAGACAGACAGAGAGACACACAGACAGACAGTAGAGAACGGAACGATGTAGCTCTCTCAATAAAACTTTATCGGCAAGAAGAGCAGACAGGTTGGATTTGACAGACAGAAATACAGACAGACAGAGAGAGTCGAGAACGGAACGAGGTGGCTGTCTCGATCAAACTTTTATTGGCAAGAAGAACAGTCTTGTTGGATTTGACAGACAGACCGACAGACAGACAGACGGACAGACGGTCGAGAACGGAACGAGGTGGCTGTTTCGATAATACTTTATTGGCAAGAAGAGCAGGCAGGTTGGATTTGACAGACAGACAGACAGACAGTCGAGGACGGAATGACCGTAGCTGTCTCGATAAAACTTTATTGGCAAGAAGAGCAGGCAGGTTGGATTTGACAGACAAACAGACAGACAGACATCGGGAACAGAACGAGGTGGTTATCTCGATAAAACTTTATTGACAAGAAGAGCAGGCAGGTTGGATTTGACAGATAGACAGACAGACAGTCAGACAGACAGACATTCGAGAACGGAACGAGGTGGCTGTCTCGATAAAACTTTATTGGCAAGAAGAGCTGGCAGGTTGGATTTGACAGACAGACAGACACACAGACAGACAGACAGACAGTTGAGAACGGAACGAGGTGGCTGTCTCGATAAAAACTTTATTGGCAAGAAAGAGCAGGCAGGTTGGATTTGACAGACAGAACGACAGACAGACAGACGGGAGACGGTCGAGAACGGAATGAGGTGGCTGTCTCGGTAAAACTTTATTGGCAAGAAGAGCAGGCAGGTTGGATTTGACAGACAGACAGACAGACAGACAGACAGAGTTTCGAGAACAGAATGAGGTGGCTGTCTCGATAAAACTATTGCCAAGAAGAGCAGGCAGGTTGCATTTGACAGACAGACAGACAGACAGTCGAGGAAGGAATGAGCGTGGCTGTCTCGATAAAACTTTTTGGCAAGAAGAGCAGGCCGGTTGGATTTGACAGACAGACAGACAGACAGACAGACATACAGTGGAGAATGGATCGAGGTGGCTGTCTCGATAAAACTTTTTTGGCAAGAAGAGGAGGCAGGTTGGATTTGACAGACAGACAGAGAGACAGACAGAGAGACAGTCGAGAACGCAACGGAGTAGCTGTCTCGATAAAACTTTATTGGCAAGAAGAGCAGGAAGGTTGGATTGGAAAGACAGACATACAGACAGTCGAGAACAGAACGAGGTGGCTATCTCGATAAAACTTTATTGGCAAGAATAGCAGGTTTGTTGGATTTGACAGAAAGACAGACAGACAGACAGACTGTCGAGAACGGAACGAGGTGGCTGTCTCGATAAATTTTATTGGCAAGAAGATCTGGCAGGTTGTATTTGACAGACAGACAGACATACAGACAGACAGACAGTCGAGAACGGAATGAGGTGGCTGTCTCGATAAATCTTTATTGGCAAGAAGAGCAGGCAGGTTGGATTTGACAGACAGACAGACAGACAGTCAAGAACGGAACGAGGTGGTTGTCTCGATAAAACTATTGGGTAAGAAGAGCAGGCAGGTTGGATTTGACAGACAGACAGACACACAGACAGACATACAGTCGAGAACGGAATGAGGTGGCTGTCTCGATAAAACTTTATTGGCAAGAAGAGCAGGCAGGTTGGATTTGACAGACAGACAGACTGACAGACAGTCGAGAACAGAACGAGGTGGCTATCTTGATAAAACTTTATTGGCAAGAATAGCAGGCAGGTTGGATTTGACAGACAGACAGACGGACAGTCGAGAACAGAACGAGGTGTCTATCTCGATAAAACATTATTGGCAAGAAGAGCAGGCTTGTTGGATTTGACAGACGGACAGACAGACAGACAGACTGTCGAGAACGGAACGAGGTGGCTGTCTCGATAAACTTTATTGGCAAGAAGAGAAGGCAGGATGGATTTGACAGACAGACAGACAGACAGAAAGAGAGTCGAGAACGGAACGAGGTGGCTGTCTCGATAAAATTTTATTCGCAATAAGAGCAGGCATGTTGGATTTGACAGAAAGACAGACAGACAGACAGAGATTTGAGAATGGAACGAGGTGGCTGTCTCGATAAAACTTTATTGGCAAGAAGAGCAGGCATGTTGGATTTGACAGACAGACAGACAGAGACAGACAGACAGACAGTCGAGAACGGAACGAGGTAGCTGTCTCGATAAAACTTTATTGGCAAAGAAGAGCAGGCAGGTTGGATTTGAGAGACAGACAGACAGACCGGCAGTCGAGAACAGAATGAGGTGGCTGTCTCGATAAAACTTTATTGGCAAGAAAAAGAAGGCAGGTTGGATTTGACAGACAGACAGACAGACAGACAGACAGTCGAGAACAGAACGAGGTGGCTATCTCGATAAAACTTTATTGGCAAGAAGAGCAGGCAGGTTGGATTTGACAGACAGACAGACAGACAGTCGAGAACGGAACGAGGTGGCTGTCTCGATAAAACTTTATTGGCAAGAAGAGCTGGCAGGTTCGATTTGACAGACAGACAGACAGACAGACAGACAGACAGTCGAGAACGGAATGAGTTGGCTGTCTCGATAAAACTTTATTGGCAAGAAGAGCAGGCCTGTTGGATTTGAGAGACAGACAGACAGACAGTCCAGAAAGGAATGAGGTGGCTGTCTCGATAAAACGTTATTGGCAAGAAGAGCAGGCAGGTTGCATTTGACAGACAGACAGACAGACAGAAAGACATTCGAGAACGGAACGAGGTGGCTGTCTCGATAAAACTTTATTTGCAAGAAGAGCAAGCAGGTTGGATTTGACTGACAGACAGTCAGAGAGACAGACAGTCGAGAACGGAACGAGGTGGATATCGCGATAAAACTTTATTGGCAAGAAGAGCAGGCAGGTTGGATTTGACAGACAGACAGACAGACAGTCGAGAACGGAACGAGGTGGCTGTCTCGATAACACTTTATTGGCAAGAAGAGTAGGCAGGTTGGATTTGACAGACAGACAGATTAACAGACAGACAGACACTCGAGAACGGAACGAGGTGGCTGTCTCGATAAAACTTTATTGGCAAAAAGAGCAGGCAGGTTGGATTTGACAGACAGACAGACAGACAGACAGACAAACAGTCGAGAAGGGAACGAGGTTGCTGTCTCCATAAATCTTTATTGGGAAGAAGAGCAGGCAGGTTGGATTTGACACAGACAGACAGACAGACAGAGAGTCGAGAACGGAACGAGGTGGCTGCCTCGATAATACTATTGGCAAGAAGAGCAGGCAGGTTGGATTTGACAGACAGACAGACAGTCGAGGACGGAATGAGGTAGCTGTCTCGATAAAACTTTATTGGCAAGAATAGCAGGCAAGTTGGATTTGACAGACAGACAGAAAGACACACAGACAGTGGAGAATGGATTGAGGTGGCTGTCTCGATAAAACTTTTATTGGCAAGAAGAGCAGGCAGGTTGGATTTGACAGACAGAGAGAGAGAGACAGAGAGTCGAGAACGGAACGAGGTGGCTGTCTCGATAAAACTTTTACTGGCAAGAAGAGGAGGCAGGTTGGATTTGACAGACAGACAGACAGAGAGACAGACAGACAGACAGTAGAGAACGGAACGATGTAGCTGTCTCGATAAAACTTTATCGGCAAGAAGAGCAGACAGGTTGGATTTGACAGACAGACATACAGACAGACAGAGAGTCGAGAACGGAACGAGGTGGCTGTCTCGATCAAACTTTATTGGCAAGAAGAACAGGCTTGTTGGATTTGACAGACAGACCGACAGACAGACAGACGGACAGACGGTCGAGAACGGAAAAGAGGTGGCTGTTTCGATAAAACTTTATTGGCAAGAAAGAGCAGGCAGGTTGGATTTGACAGACAGACAGACAGACAGTCGAGGACGGAATGAGCGTAGCTGTCTCGATAAAACTTTATTGGCAAGAAGAGCATGCAGGTTGGATTTGACAGACAAACAGACAGACAGACAGTCGAGAACAGAACGAGGTGGCTATCTCGATAAAACTTTATTGGCAAGAAGAGCAGGCAGGTTGGATTTGACAGATAGACAGACAGACAGTCAGACAGACAGATATTCGAGAAGGGAACGAGGTGGCTGTCTCGATAAACTTTATTGGCAAGAAGAGCTGGCAGGTTGGATTTGACAGACAGACAGACACACAGACAGACAGTCGAGAACGGAATGAGATGGCTGTCTCGATAAAACTTTATTGGCAAGAAGAGCAGGCCTGTTGGATTTGACAGACAGACAGACAGACAGGTCTAGAAAGGAATGAGGTGGCTGTCTCGATAAAAGCGTTATTGGCAAGAAGAGCAGGCAGGTTGCATTTGACAGATAGACAGACAGACAGAAAGACATTCGAGGAACGGAACGAGGTGGCTGTCTCGATAAAACTTTATTTGCAAGAAGAGCAAGCAGGTTGGATTTGACTGACAGACAGTCAGTGAGACAGACAGTCGAGAACGGAACGAGGTGGATATCAGCGATAACACTTTATTGGCAAGAAGAGCAGCCAGGTAGGATTTGACAGACAGACAGACAGTCGAGAACGGAACGAGGTGGCTGTCTCGATAACACTTTATTTGCAAGAAGAGTAGGCAGGTTGGATTTGACAGACAGACAGATTAACAGACAGACAGACACTCGAGAACGGAACGAGGTGGCTGTCTCGATAAAACTTTATTGGCAAGAAGAGCAGGCAGGTTGGATTTGACAGACAGTCAGACAGACAGACAGACAGAAAAAACAGTCGAGAACGGAACGAGCGTTGCTGTCTCGATAAATCTTTATTGGGAAGAAGAGCAGGCAGGTTGGATTTGACACAGACAGACAGACAGAGAGTCGAGAACGGAACGAGGTGGCTGCCTCGATACAACTATTGCCAAGAAGAGCAGGCAGGTTGGATTTGACAGACAGACAGACAGACATACAGTCGAGGACGGAATGAGGTAGCTGCCTCGATAAAACTTTATTCGCAAGAAGAGCAGGCAGGTTGGATTTGACAGACAGACAGACAGACAGACAGACAGACAGAGAGTCGAGAACGGAACGAGGTGGCTGCCTCGATAATACTATTTCCAAGAAGAGCAGGCAGGTTGGATTTGACAGACAGACAGACAGTCGAGGACGGAATGAGGTAGCTGTCTCGATAAAACTTTATTGGCAAGAATAGCAGGCAAGTTGGATTTGACAGACAGACAGACAGACACACAGACAGTGGAGAATGGATTGAGGTGGCTGTCTCGATAAAACTTTTATTGGCAAGAAGAGCAGGCAGGTTGGATTTGACAGACAGAGAGAGAGAGACAGAGAGTCGAGAACGGAACGAGGTGGCTGTCTCGATAAAACTTTACTGGCAAGAAGAGGAGGCAGGTTGGATTAAACAGACAGACAGACAGAGAGACAGACAGACAGACAGTAGAGAACGGAACGATGTAGCTCTCTCGATAAAACTTTATCGGCAAGAAGAGCAGACAGGTTGGATTTGACAGACAGAAATACAGACAGACAGAGAGTCGAGAACGGAACGAGGTGGCTGTCTCGATCAAACTTTATTGGCAAGAAGAACAGGCTTGTTGGATTTGACAGACAGACCGACAGACAGACAGACGGACAGACGGTCGAGAACGGAACGAGGTGGCTGTTTCGATAATACTTTATTGGCAAGAAGAGCAGGCAGGTTGGATTTGACAGACAGACAGACAGACAGTCGAGAACGGAATGGCGTAGCTGTCTCGATAAAACTTTATTGGCAAGAAGAGCAGGCAGGTTGGATTTGACAGACAAACAGACAGACAGACAGTCGAGAACAGAACGAGGTGGCTTTATCTCGATAAAACTTTATTGACAAGAAGAGCAGGCAGGTTGGATTTGACAGATAGACAGACAGACAGTCAGACAGACAGACATTCGAGAACGGAACGAGGTGGCTGTCTCGATAAAACTTTATTGGCAAGAAGAGCTGGCAGGTTGGATTTGACAGACAGACAGACACACAGACAGACAGACAGACAGTTGAGAACGGAACGAGGTGGCTGTCTCGATAAAACTTTATTGGCAAGAAGAGCAGGCAGGTTGGATTTGACAGACAGAACGACAGACAGACGAGACAGTCGAGAACGGAATGAGGTGGCTGTCTCGGTAAAACTTTATTGGCAAGAAGAGCAGGCAGGTTGGATTTGACAGACAGACAGACAGACAGACAGACAGAGTTTCGAGAACAGAACGAGGTGGCTGTCTCGATAAAACTATTGCCAAGAAGAGCAGGCAGGTTGCATTTGACAGACAGACAGACAGACAGTCGAGGAAGGAATGAGGTGGCTGTCTCGATAAAACTTTTTTGGCAAGAAGAGCAGGACGGTTGGATTTGACAGACAGACAGACAGACAGACAGACATACAGTGGAGAATGGATCGAGGTGGCTGTCTCGATAAAACTTTTTTGGCAAGAAGAGGAGGCAGGTTGGATTTGACAGACAGACTGATAGAGTGACAGACAGAGAGACAGTCGAGAACGCAACGAAGTAGCTGTCTCGATAAAACTTTATTGGCAAGAAGAGCAGGAAGGTTGGATTGGAAAGACAGACATACAGACAGTCGAGAACAGAACGAGGTGGCTATCTCGATAAAACTTTATTGGCAAGAATAGCAGGTTTGTTGGATTTGACAGAAAGACAGACAGACAGACAGACAGTCGAGAACGGAACGAGGTGGCTGTCTCGATAAATTTTATTGGCAAGAAGAGCTGGCAGGTTGTATTTGACAGACAGACAGACATACAGACAGACAGACAGTCGAGAACAGAATGAGGTGGCTGTCTCGATAAATCTTTATTGGCAAGAAGAGCAGGCAGGTTGGATTTGACAGACAGACAGACAGACAGTCAAGAACGGAACGAGGTGGTTGTCTCGATAAAACTATTGGGTAAAGAGCAGGCAGGTTGGATTTGACAGACAGACAGACACACAGACAGACATACAGTCGAGAACGGAATGAGGTGGCTGTCTCGATAAAACTTTATTGGCAAGAAAGAGCAGGCAGATTGGATTTGACAGACAGACAGACTGACAGACAGTCGAGAACAGAACGAGGTGGCTATCTTGATAAAACTTTATTGGCAAGAATAGCAGGCAGGTTGGATTTGACAGACAGACAAGCGGACAGTCGAGAACAGAACGAGGTGTCTATCTCGATAAAACTTTATTGGCAAGAAGAGCAGGCTTGTTGGATTTGACAGACGGACAGACAGACAGACAGACTGTCGAGAACGGAACGAGGTGGCTGTCTCGATAAACTTTATTGGCAAGAAGAGAAGGCAGGATGGATTTGACAGACAGACAGACAGACAGAAAGAGAGTCGAGAACGGAACGAGGTGGCTGCTCGATAAAATTTTATTCGCAATAAGAGCAGGCATGTTGGATTTGACAGAAAGACAGACAGACAGACAGAGATTTGAGAACGGAACGAGGTGGCTGTCTCGATAAAAACTTTATTGGCAAGAAGAGCAGGCATGTTGGATTTGACAGACAGACAGACAGAGAGACAGACAGACAGACAGTCGAGAACGGAACGAGGTAGCTGTCTCGATAAAACTTTATTGGCAAGAAGAGCAGGCCGGTTGGATTTGAGAGACAGACAGACAGACCGGCAGTCGAGAACAGAATGAGGTGGCTGTCTCGATAAAACTTTATTGGCAAGAAAAAGAAGGCAGGTTGGATTTGACAGACAGACAGACAGACAGACAGACAGTCGAGAACAGAACGAGGTGGCTATCTCGATAAAACTTTATTGGCAAGAAGAGCAGGCAGGTTGGATTTGACAGACAGACAGACAGACAGTCGAGAACGGAACGAGGTGGCTGTCTCGATAAACTTTATTGGCAAGAAGAGCTGGCAGGTTGGATTTGACAGACAGACAGACATACAGACAGACAGACAGTCGAGAACGGAATGAGGTGGCTGTCTCGATAAAACTTTATTGGCAAGAAGAGCAGGCCTGTTGGATTTGAGAGACAGACAGACAGACAGTCTAGAAAGGAATGAGGTGGCTGTCTCGATAAAACGTTATTGGCAAGAAGAGCAGGCAGGTTGCATTTGACAGATAGACAGACAGACAGAAAGACATTCGAGAACGGAACGAGGTGGCTGTCTCGATAAAACTTTATTTGCAAGAAGAGCAAGCAGGTTGGATTTGACTGACAGACAGTCAGAGAGACAGACAGTCGAGAACGGAACGAGGTGGATATCGCGATAAAACTTTATTGGCAAGAAGAGCAGGCAGGTAGGATTTGACAGACAGACAGACAGACGTCGAGAACGGAACGAGGTGGCTGTCTCGATAACACTTTATTTGCAAGAAGAGTAGGCAGGTTGGATTTGACAGACAGACAGATTAACAGACAGACAGACACTCTCGAGAACGGAACGAGGTGGCTGTCTCGATAAAACTTTATTGGCAAGAAGAGCAGGCAGGTTGGATTTGACAGACAGACAGACAGACAGACAGACAAACAGTCGAGAAGGGAACGAGCGTTGCTGTCTCCATAAATCTTTATTGGGAAGAAGAGCAGGCAGGTTGGATTTGACACAGACAGACAGACAGACAGAGAGTCGAGAACGGAACGAGGTGGCTGCCTCGATAATACTATTGCCAAGAAGAGCAGGCAGGTTGAATTTGACAGACAGACAGACAGTCGAGGACGGAATGAGGTAGCTGTCTCGATAAAACTTTATTGGCAAGAATAGCAGGCAAGTTGGATTTGACAGACAGACAGAAAGACACACAGACAGTGGAGAATGGATTGAGGTGGCTGTCTCGATAAAACTTTTATTGGCAAGAAGAGCAGGCAGGTTGGATTTGACAGACAGAGAGAGAGACAGAGAGTCGAGAACGGAACGAGGTGGCTGTCTCGATAAAACTTTACTGGCAAGAAGAGGAGGCAGGTTGGATTTAACAGACAGACAGACAGAGACAGACAGACAGACAGTAGAGAACGGAACGAGGTGGCTTCTCGATAAAACTTTATCGGCAAGAAGAGCAGACAGGTTGGATTTGACAGACAGACATACAGACAGACAGAGAGTCGAGAACGGAACGAGGTGGCTGTCTCGATCAAACTTTATTGGCAAGAAGAACAGGCTTGTTGGATTTGACAGACAGACCGACAGACAGACAGGACAGACGGTCGAGAACGGAAAGAGGTGGCTGTTTCGATAATACTTTATTGGCAAGAAGAGCAGGCAGGTTGGATTTGACAGACAGACAGACAGACAGTCGAGGACGGAATGACGTGGCTGTCTCGATAAAACTTTATTGGCAAGAAGAGCATGCAGGTTGGATTTGACAGACAAACAGACAGACAGACAGTCGAGAACAGAACGAGGTGGCTATCTCGATAAAACTTTATTGGCAAGAAGAGCAGGCAGGCTGGATTTGACAGATAGACAGACAGACAGTCAGACAGACAGATATTCGAGAACGGAACGAGGTGGCTGTCTCGATAAACTTTATTGGCAAGAAGAGCTGGCAGGTTGGATTTGACAGACAGACAGACAGACAGACAGACAGACAGTTGAGAACGGAACGAGGTGGCTGTCTCGATAAAACTTTATTGGCAAGAAGAGCAGGCAGGTTGGATTTGACAGACAGACAGACAGACAGACAGACAGTTCGAGAACGGAACGAGGTGTCTGTCTCGATAAAACTATTGCCAAGAAGAGCAGGCAGGTTGCATTTGACAGACAGACAGATAGTCGAGGACGGAACGTGAGGTGGCTTCTCGATAAAACTTTATTGGCAAGAAGAGCAGGAAGGTTGGATTTGACAGACAGACAGACAGACAGACAGACATACAGTGGAGAATGGATCGAGGTGGCTGTCTCGATAAAACTTTTTTGGCAAGAAGGGCAGGCAGGTTGGATTTGACAGACAGACTGACAGAGCGACAGACAGACAGTCGAGAACGGAACGAGGTGGCTGTCTTGATAAAACTTTATTGGCAAGAAGAGCAGGCAGGTTGGATTTGATTGGCAGACACACAGACAGACAGACAGACAGACAGAGAGACATTCGAGAATGGAACGAACTGGCAGTCTCGATAAAACTTTATTGGCAAGAAGAGAAGTCAGGTTGGATTTGATTTGACAGACAGACAGACAGACAAACAGTCGAGAACAGAACGAGGTGGCTGTCTCGATAAAACATTATTGGCAAGAAGAGCAGGCAGGTTGGATTTGACAGACAGACAGACAGAGAGACAGACAGTCGAGAACGGAACGAGGTGGCTGTCTCGATAAAACTTTATTAGCAAGAAGAGCAGGCAGGTTGGATTTGACAGACAGACAGAAAGACAGACAGACAGACAGTCGAGAACGCAACGAGGTGGCAGCCTTGATAAAACTTTATTGGGAAGAAGAGCAGGCAGGTTGGATTCGATAGTAGACAGACAGACAGACAGACAGACAGAGAGACAGTCGAGAACGGAACGAGGTGGCTGCCTCGATAAAACTTTATTGGCAAAAAGAGCAGGCAGGTTGGATTTGACAGACGACAGACAGACAGACAGACAGACAGTCGAGAACGGAACAAGGTGGCTGCCTCGATAAAACTTTATTGGGAAGAAGAGCAGGCAGGTTGGATTTGACAGATAGACAGACAGACAGACAAACAGACAGAGAGACAGTCGAGAACTTTATTGGCAAGAAGAGCAGGCAGGTTGGATTTGACAGACAGACACAAGACAGACAGACAGACAGATAGTCGAGAACGGAACGAGGTGGCTGTCTCGATAAAACTTTATTGGCAAGAAGAGCAGTCAGGTTGGATTTGACAGACAGACAGACAGACAGTCGAGAACGGAACGAGGTGGCTGTCTCGATAAAACTTTATTGGCAAGAACAGGCAGGTTGGATTAGACAGACAGACAGACAGAAAGAAAGAGAGGCAATCGAGAACGGAACGAGGTGGCTGTCTCGATAAAACTTTATTGGCAAGAAGAGCAGGCAGGTTGGATTTGACAGACAGACAGACAGACAGACAGTCGAGAACGGAAACGAGGTGGCTGTCTCGATAAAACTTTATTGGAAAGAAGAGCAGGCAGGTTGGATTTGACAGACAGAGAGACAAAAAAGACTGACCGACAGACAGATAGTCGAGAAGGGGAACGAGGTGGCTCTCTCGATAAAACTTTATTGGCAAGAAGAGCCGGCAGGTTGAATTTGATTGACAGACAGAAAGACAGACAGTATAGAACGGAACGAGATGGCTGTCTCGATAAAACTTTATTGGCAAGAAGAGCAGGCTTGTTGGATTTGACAGACAGACAGACAGACAGACAGACAGTCGAGAACGGAACGAGGTGGCTGCCTCGATAATACTATTGCCAAGATGAGCAGGCAGGTTGGCTTTGACAGACAGACAGACAGCCCGAGGACGGAATGAGGTGGCTGTCTCGATAAAACTTTATTGGCAAGAAGAGCAGGCAGGTTGGATTTGACAGACAGACAGACAGACAGACAGACAGTGGAGAATGGATTGAGGTGGCTGTCTCGATAAAACTTTATTGGCAAGAAGAGCAGGCAGGTTGGATTTGACAGACAGAGAGACAGACAGAGAGTCGAGAACGGAACGAGGTGGCTGTCTCGATAAAACTTTATTGGCAAGAAGAGGAGGCAGGTTGGATTTGACAGACAGACAGACAGAGAGACAGACAGACAGACAGTAGAGAAACGAAATGAGGTGGCTGTCTCGATAAAACTTTATTGGCAAGAAGAGCTGGCAGGTTGGATTTGACAGACAGACAGACAGACAGACAGACAGACAGACAGTTGAGAACGGAACGAGGTGGCTGTCTCGATAAAACTTTATTGGCAAGAAGAGCAGGCAGGTTGGATTTGACAGACAGACCGACAGACAGACAGACGGTCAGACGGTCGAGAACGGAACGAGGTGGCTGTCTCGATAAAACTTTATTGGCAAGAAGAGCAGGCAGGTTCGATTTGACAGACAGACAGACAGACAGACAGACAGAGTTTCCAGAACAGAACGAGGTGGCTGTCTCGATAAAACTATTGCCAAGAAGAGCAGGCAGGTTGCATTTGACAGACAGACAGACAGACTGTCGAGAACGGAATGAGGTGGCTGTCTCGATAAAACTTTATTGGCAAGAAGAGCAGGAAGGTTGGATTTGACAGACAGACAGACAGACAGACATACAGTGGAGAATGGATCGAGGTGGCTGTCTCGATTAAACTTTTTGGCAAGAAGAGGAGGCAGGTTGGATTTGACAGACAGACAGACAGACAGACAGACAGAGAACAGTCGAGAACGGAACGAGGTAGCTGTCTCGATAAAACTTTATTGGCAAGAAGAGCAGGAAGGTTGGATTGGACAGACAGACAGACAGACAGTCGAGAACAGAACGAGGTGGCTATCTCGATAAAACTTTATTGGCAAGAATAGCAGGTTTGTTGGATTTGACAGAAAGACAGACAGACAGACAGACTGACGAGAACGGAACGAGGTGGCTATCTCGGTAAAACTTTATTGGCAAGAAGAGCTGGCAGGTTGGATTTGACAGACAGACAGACAGACAGACAGACAGACAGTCGAGAACAGAATGAGGTGGCTGTCTCGATAAATCTTTATTGGCAAGAAGAGCAGGCAGCTTGGATTTGACAGACAGACACACAGACAGAGAGAGAGTCGATAACGGAAATAGGAGGTGTCTCGATAAAACTATTGGCAAGAAGAGCAGGCAGGATGGATTTGACAGACAGACAGACTGACTGAAAGAGAGTCGAGAATGGAACGAGGTGACTGTCTCGATAAAACTTTATTGGCAAGAAGAGCCGGCAGTTTGGATTTGACAGACAGACAGACAGACAGTGGAGAATGGATTAAGGTGGCTGTCTCGATAAAACTTTTTGGCAAGAAGAGCAGGCAGGTTGGATTTGACAGTGAGAGAGGCAGACAGACAAGAGTCGAGAACGGAACGAGGTGGCTGTCTCGATAAAACTTTATTGGCAAGAAGAGGAGGCAGGTTGGATTTAACAGACAGACAGACAGAGAGACAGACAGACAGAGAGTAGAGAACGGAACGATGTAGCTGTCTCGATAAAACTTTATTGGCAAGAAGAGCAGACAGGTTGGATTTGACAGACAGACAGACAGACAGACAGACATTTGAGAACGGAACGAGGTGGCTGTCAAGATAAAACTTTATTGGCAAGAAGAGCAGGTAGGTTGGATTTGACAGACAGACAGACAGACAGACGGACAGACGGTCGAGAACGGAACGAGGTGGCTGTCTCGATAAAACTTTATTGGCAAGAAGAGCAGGCAGGTTGGTTTTGACAGAAAGACAGACAGACAGACAGACAGAGTGTCGAGAACAGAACGAGGTGGCTGTCTCAATAAAACTATTGCCAAGAACCGCAGACAGGTTGCATTTGACAGACAGACAGACAGACAGATAGTCGAGGACGGAATGAGGTGGCTGTCTCGATAAAACTTTTATTGGCAAGAAGAGCAGGGAGGTTGGATTTGACAGACAGACACAGACAGACAGACAGTGTAGAATGGATCGAGGTGGCTGTCTCGATAAAACTTTTTTGGCAAGAAGAGGAGGCAGGTGGGATTTGACAGACAGACTGACAGAGCGACAGACAGAGAGACAGTCGAGAACGCAACGAGTAGCTGTCTCGATAAAACTTTATTGGCAAGAAGAGCAGGAAGGTTGGATTGGACAGACAGACAGACAGACAGACAGTCGAGAACGGAACGAGGTGGCTGTCTCGATAAACTTTATTGGCAAGAAGAGCTGGCAGGTTGGATTTGACAGACAGACAGACATACAGACAGACAGACAGTCGAGAACGGAATGAGATGGCTGTCTCGATAAAACTTTATTGGCAAGAAGAGCAGGCGTGTTGGATTTGACACACAGACAGACAGTCTAGAAAGGAATGAGGTGGCTGTCTCGATAAAACGCTATTGGCAAGAAGAGCAGGCAGGTTGTATTTGACAGATAGACAGACAGACAGAAAGACATTCGAGAACGGAACGAGGGGGCTGTCTCGATAAAACTTTATTTGCAAGAAGAGCAAGCAGGTTGGATTTGACAGACAGTCAGAGAGACAGACAGTCGAGAACGGAACGAGGTGGATGTCGCGATAAAACTTTATTGGCAAGAAGAGCAGGCAGGTAGGATTTGACATTCAGTCAGAGAGAGAGACAGACAGACAGACAGTCGAGAACGCAACGAGGTTGCTGTCTCGATAAATCTTTATTGGAAGAAGAGCAGGCAGGTTCGATTTGACAGACAGACAGACAGACAGACAGTCAAGAAAGGAACGAGGTTGCTGTCTCGATAAAACTTTATTGGCAAGAAGAGCAGGCTGGTTGGATTTGACAGACAGACAGACAGTCAAGAACGGAACAAGGTGGTTGTCTCTATAAAACTATTGGTAAAAGAGCTGGCAGGTTGGATTTGACAGACAGACAGACACACAGACAAACAGACAGTCGAGAACGGAATGAGGTGGCTGTCTCGATAAAAACTTTATTGGCAAGAAGAGCAGGCAGGTTGGATTTGACAGACAGACAGACTGACAGACAGTCGAGAACAGAACGAGGTGGCTATCTCGATAAAACTTTATTGGCAAGAAAAGCAGGCAGGTTGGATTTGACAGACAGACAGACGGACAGTCGAGAACAGAACGAGGTGTCTATCTCGATAAAACTTTATTGGCAAGAAGAGCAGGTTTGTTGGATTTGACAGAAAGACAGACAGACAGACAGACTGTCGAGAACGGAACGAGGTGCCTGTCTCGATAAACTTTATTGGCAAGAAGAGCTGGCAGGTTGTATTTGACAGACAGACAGACATAGAGACAGACAGACAGTCGAGAACAGAATGAGGTGGCTGTCTCGATAAAACTTTATTGGCAAGAAGAGCAGGCAGCTTGGATTTGACAGACAGACACAGACAGACAGAGAGAGAGTCGATAACGGAAATAGGAGGTGTCTCGATAAAACTATTGGCAAGAAGAGCAGGCAGGATGGATTTGACAGACAGACAGACTGACTGAAAGAGAGTCGAGAATGGAACGAGGTGACTGTCTCGATAAAACTTTATTGGCAAGAAGAGCCGGCAGGTTGGATTTGACAGACAGACAGACAGACAGTGGAGAATGGATTAAGGTGGCTGTCTCGATAAAACTTTTTGGCAAGAAGAGCAGGCAGGTTGGATTTGACAGTGAGAGAGGCAGACAGACAAGAGTCGAGAACGGAACGAGGTGGCTGTCTCGATAAAACTTTATTGGCAAGAAGAGGAGGCAGGTTGGATTTAACAGACAGACAGACAGAGAGACAGACAGACAGAGAGTAGAGAACGGAACGATGTAGTTGTCTCGATAAAACTTTATTGGCAAGAAGAGCAGACAGGTTGGATTTGACAGACAGACAGACAGACAGACAGACAGACATTTGAGAACGGAACGAGGTGGCTGTCAAGATAAAACTTTATTGGCAAGAAGAGCAGGTAGGTTGGATTTGACAAACAGACAGACAGACAGACAGACAGACGGTCGAGAACGGAACGAGGTGGCTGTCTCGATAAAACTTTATTGGCAAGAAGAGCAGGCAGGTTGGTTTTGACAGAAAGACAGACAGACAGACAGACAGAGTGTCGAGAACAGAACGAGGTGGCTGTCTCAATAAAACTATTGCCAAGAACCGCAGACAGGTTGCATTTGACAGACAGACAGACAGACAGACAGTCGAAGACGGAATGACGTAGCTGTCTCGATAAAACTTTATTGGCAAGAAGAGCAGGGAGGTTGGATTTGACAGACAGACAACAGACAGACAGACAGTGTAGAATGGATCGAGGTGGCTGTCTCGATAAAACTTTTTTGGCAAGAAGAGGAGGCAGGTGGGATTTGACAGACAGACTGACAGAGCGACAGACAGAGAGACAGTCGAGAACGCAACGAAGTAGCTGTCTCGATAAAACTTTATTGGCAAGAAGAGCAAGAAGGTTGGATTGGACAGACAGACAGACAGACAGACAGTCGAGAACGGAACGAGGTGGCTGTCTCGATAAACTTTATTGGCAAGAAGAGCTGGCAGGTTGGATTTGACAGACAGACAGACATACAGACAGACAGACAGTCGAGAACGGAATGAGATGGCTGTCTCGATAAAACTTTATTGGCAAGAAGAGCAGGCATGTTGGATTTGACAGACAGACAGACAGTCTAGAAAGGAATGAGCTGGCTGTCTCGATAAAACGTTATTGGCAGAAGAAGAGCAGGCAGGTTGCATTTCGACAGATAGACAGACAGACAGAAAGACATTCGAGAACGGAACGAGGGGGCTGTCTCGATAAAACTTTATTTGCAAGAAGAGCAAGCAGGTTGGATTTGACAGACAGACAGACAGACAGACAGTCGAGAACGGAACGAGGTGGATGTCGCGATAAAACTTTATTGGCAAGAAGAGCAGGCAGGTAGGATTTGACATTCAGTCAGAGAGAGAGACAGACAGACAGACAGTCGAGAACGCAACGAGGTTGCTGTCTCGATAAATCTTTATTGGAAGAAGAGCAGGCAGGTTCGATTTGACAGACAGACAGACAGACAGACAGTCAAGAAAAGGAACGAGGTTGCTGTCTCGATAAAACTTTATTGGCAAGAAGAGCAGGCTGGTTGGATTTGACAGACAGACAGACAGTCAAGAACGGAACGAGGTGGCTGTCTCTATAAAACTATTGGTTAAAAGAGCAGGCAGGTTGGATTTGACAGACAGAGAGACAGACAGACAGACAGTCGAGAACGGAATGAGGTGGCTGTCTCGATAAAACTTTATTGGCAAGAAGAACAGGCAGGTTGGATTTGACAGACAGACTGACTGACAGACAGTTGAGAACAGAACGAGGTGGCTATCTCGATAAAACTTTATTGGCAAGAAAAAGCAGGCAGGTTGGATTTGACAGACAGACAGACGGACAGTCGAGAACAGTACGAGGTGGCTATCTCGATGAAAATTTATTGGTAAGAAGAGCAGGCTGGTTGGATTTGACAGAAAACAGACAGACAGACAGACTGTCGAGAACGGAACGAGGTGGCTGTCTCGATAAAACTTTATTGGCAAGAAGAGCTGGCAGGTTGTATTTGACAGACAGACAGACAGACAGACAGACAGTCGAGAACAGAATGAGGTGGCTGTCTCGATAAATCTTTATTGGCAAGAAGAGCAGGCAGGTTGGATTTGACAGACAGACACACAGACAGAGAGATCGATAACGGAATTAGGAGGCTGTCTCGATAAAACTATTGGCAAGAAGTGCAGGAAGGATGGATTTGACAGACAGACAGACAGACAAAAGAGAGTCGAGAACGGAACGAGGTGGCTGTCTCGATAAAACTTTATTGGCAAGAAGAGCAGGCAGCTTGGATTTGACAGACAGACGACAGACAGACAGACTAACAGAGGTTCGAGACCGAACGAGGTGGCTGTCTCGAAAAACTTTTATTGGCAAGAAGAGCAGGCAGCTTGGATTTGACAGACAGACAGACACAAGGACAGACAGAGAGTCGAGAACGGAACGAGGTAGCTGTCTCGATAAAACTGTTGGCAAGAAGAGCAGGCAGGTTGGATTTGACAGACAGACAGACAGACAGAGAGTCGAGAACGGAACCAGGTGGCTGTCTCGATAAAACTTATTGCCAGGAAGAGCAGGCTTGTTGGATTTGACAGACAGACAGACAGACAGACAGTCGAGAACGGATCGAGGTGGCTGAATCGATAAAACTATTGGCAAGAAGAGCAGGCAGGTTGGATTTGAAAGACAGACAGACAGCCGAGGACGGAATGAGGTAGCTGTCTCGATAAAACTTTATTGGCAAGAAGAGCAGGCAAGTTGGATTTGACAGACAGAGACAGACAGACAGACAGTGGAGAGGGAACGAGGTGGCTGTCTCGATAAAACTTTATTGGCAAGAAAAGCAGGCAGGTTGGATTTGACAGACAAACAGACAGACAGACAGTCGAGAACAGAACGAGGTGGCTATCTCGATAAAACTTTATTGGCAAGAAGAGCAGGCAGGTTGGATTTGACAGACAGACAGACAGACAGACAGACAGTCGAGAACGGAACGAGGTGGCTGTCTCGATAAACTTTATTGGCAAGAAGAGCAGGCTGGTTGGATTTGACAGACAGACCCAGACAGACAGACGGACAGACGGTCGAGAACGGAACGAGGTGGCTGTCTCGATAAAACTTTATTGGCAAGAAGAGCAGGCAGGTTGGATTTGACAGACAGACAGACAGACAGACAGAGTTTCGAGAACAGAACGAGGTGGCTGTCTCGATAAAACTATTGCCAAGAAGAGCAGGCAGGTTGCATTTGACAGACAGACAGACAGACAGTCGAGGACGAAATGACGTAGCTGTCTCGATAAAACTTTTATTGGCAAGAAGAGCAGGCAGGTTGGATTTGACAGACAGACTGACAGAGCGAAAGACAGAGAGACGGTCGAGAACGGAACGAGGTAGCTGTCTCCATAAAACTTTATTGGCAAGAAGAGAGCAGGAAGGTTGGATTGGACACACAGAGAGACAGACAGTCGAGAACGGAACGAGGTGGCTGTCTCGATAAAACGTTATTAGTAAGAAGAGCCGGCAGGTTGGATTTGACAGACAGACAGAAAGACAGTCGAGAACGGAACGAGGTGGCTGTCTCGATAAAACTTTGTTGGCAAGAAGAGCAGGCAGGTTGGATTTGACAGACAGACAGACAGACAGACAGACAGACACTCGAGAACGGAACGAGGTGGCTGTCTCAATAAAACTTTTATTGGCAAGAAGAGCAGGCAGGTTGGATTTGACATTCAGTCAGACAGAGACAGACAGACAGACAGTCGAGAACGGAACGAGGTTGCTGTCTTGATAAATCTTTATTGGCAAGAAAAGCAGGCAGGTTCGATTTGACAGACAGACAGACAGACAGAGACAGTCAAGAAAGGAACGAGGTTTCTGTCTCGATAAAACTTTTATTGGCAAGAAGAGCAGGCAGGTCGGATTTGACAGACAGACAGACAGACAGACAGTCGAGAAGGGAACGAGGTGGCTATCTCGAGAAAACTTTATTGGCAAGAAAAAGCAGGCAGGTTGGATTTGACAGACAGACAGACAGACTGTCGAGAAAAAGGAACGAGGTGATATCTCGATAAAACTTTATTGGCAAGAAGAACAGGCATGTTGGATTTGACAGACAGACAGACAGACAGACAGACAGACAGTCGAGAAAGGAACGAGGTTGCTGTCTCGCTAAAACTTTATTGGCAGGAAGAGCAGGCAGGTTGGATTTGACAGTCAGACAGACAGACAACAAGACAGTCGAGAACGCAACGAGGTTGCTGTCTCGATAAGTCCTTTATTGGCAAGAAGAGCAGGCAGGTTGGATTTGACAGACAGAGAGACAGACAGACAGAGAGTCGAGAACGGAACGAGGTGGCTGTCTCGATAAAACTTCATTGGCAAGAAAGAGGAGAAAGGTTGGATTTAACAGACAGACAGACAGAGAGACAGACAGACAGACAGTAGAGAACGGAACGATGTAGCTGTCTCGATAAAACTTTATTGGCAAGAAGAGCAGACAGGTTGGATTTGACAGACAGAAATACAGACAGACAGACAGAGAGTCGAGAACGGAACGATGTGGCTGTCTCGATAAAACTTTATTGGCAAGAAAAAACAGGCTTGTTGGATTTGACAGACAGACCGACAGACAGACAGACGGACAGACGGTCGAGAACGGATCGAGGTAGCTGTCTCGATAATACTTTATTGGCAAGAAGAGCAGGCAGGTTGGATTTGACAGACAGACAGACAGACAGACAGATTGTCGAGAAAGAGAACGAGGTGGCTGCCTCGATAAAAATATTGCCAAGAAGTGCAGGCAGGTTGCATTTGACAGACAGACAGACAGACAGACAGTCGAGGACGGAATGACCTAGCTGTCTCGATAAAAGTTTATTGGCAAGAAGAGCAGGCAGGTTGGATTTGACAGACAGACAGACAGACAGACAGACAGACAGACAGACAGACAGTGAGAATGGATCGAGGTGCCTCTCTCGAAAAAAACTTTTTTGGCAAGAAGAGGAGGCAGGTTGGATTTGACAGACAGACTGACAGAGCCGACAGAGAGACAGTCGAGAACGCAACGAGGTAGCTGTCTCGATAAAACTTTATTGGCAAGAAGAGCAGGAAGGTTGGATTGGACAGACAGACAGAAAGACAGACAGTCGCGAACGGAACGAGGTGGCTGTCTCGATAAAAACTTTATTGGCAAGAAGAGCAGGCAGGTTGCATTTGACAGAAAGAGAGACAGACAGAGTCGAGAACGGAACGAGGTGACTGTCTCGATAAAACTTTATTGGCAAGAAGAGCAGGCAGGTTGGATTTGACATTCAGTCAGACAGACAGACAGACAGTCGAGAACGCAACGAGGTTGCTGTCTCGATAAATCTTTATTGGAAGAAGAGCAGGCAGGTTCAATTTGACAGACAGACAGAGAGACAGACAGTCAAGAAAGGAACGAGGTTGCTTTCTCGATAAAACTTTATTGGCAAGAAGAGCAGGCAGGTTGGATTTGACAGACAGACAGACAGACAAACAGTCAAGAACGGAACGAGGTAGTTGTCTCGATAAAACTATTGGTAAAATAGCAGGCAGGTTGGATTTGACAGACAGACAGACACACAGACAGACATATAGTCGAGAACGGAATGAGGTGGCTGTCTCGATAAAAACTTTATTGGCAAGATGAGCAGGCAGGTTGGATTTGACAAACAGACAGACTGACAGACAGTCGAGAACCGAACGAGGAGCTATCTCGAAAAACTTTATTGGCAAGAAAAGCAGGCAGGTTGGATTTGACAGACAGACAGACAGACAGTCGAGAACAGAACGAGGGGCTATCTCGATAAAACTTTATTGGCAAGAAGAGCAGGCAGGTTGGATTTGACAGAAAGACAGACAGACAGTCTAGAAAGGAATGAGGTGGCTGTCTCGATAAAACATTATTGGCAAGAAGAGCAGGCAGGTTGCATTTGACAGATAGAGAGACAGACAGAGAGTCGAGAACGGAACGAGGTGGCTGTCTCTATAAAAACGTTATTAGCAAGAAGAGCAGGCAGGTTGGATTTGACAGACAGACAGACACACAGTCGAGAACGGAACGAGGTGGCTGTCTCGATAAATCTTTATTGGCAAGAAGAGCAGGCAGGTTGGATTTGAGACTTAGACAGACAGACAGACAGACAGACAATCGAGAACTCAACGAGGTTGCTGTCTCGATAAATCTTTATTGGCAAGAAGAGCAGGCAGGTTCGATTTGACAGACAGACAGACAGACAGACAGACAGTCAAGAAAGGAACGAGGTTGCTGTCTCGATAAAACTTTATTGGCAGGAAGAGCAGGCAGGTTGGATTTGACAGACAGACAGACAGACACACAGACAGACAGACAGACAGACAGTGAGAATGGATCGAGTTGGCTGTCTCGATAAAACTTTTTTGGCAAGAAGAGGAGGCAGGTTGGATTTGACAGACAAACTGACAGAGCGACAGAGACAGACAGTCGAGAACGCAGAACGAAGCTGTCTCGATAAAACTTTATGGCAAGAAGAGCAGGAAGGTTGGATTGGACAGACAGACAGACAGACAGACAGACAGTCGAGAACGGAACGAGGTGGCTGTCTCGATAAAACGTTATGGTAAGAAAGAGCCGGCAGGCTGGAATTGACAGACAGACAGACAGACAGTCGAGAACGGAACGAGGTGACTGTCTCGATAATACTTTATTGGCAAGAAGAGCAGGCAGGTTGGATTTGACATTCAGTCAGACAGACAGACAGACAGACAGTCGAGAACGCAACGAGGTTGCTGTCTCGATAAATCTTTATTGGAAGAAGAGCAGGCAGGTTCAATTTGACAGACAGAGTGACAGACAGTCAAGAAAAGGAACGAGGTTGCTTTCTCGATAAAACTTTATTGGCAAGAAGAGCAGGCAGGTTGGATTTGACAGACAGACAGACGGACAAACAGTCAAGAAACGGAACGAGGTAGTTGTCTCGATAAAACTATTGGTAAAAGAGCAGGCAGGTTGGATTTGACAGACAGACAGACACACAGACAGACAGATAGTCGAGAACGGAATGAGGTGGCTGTCTCGATAAAACTTTATTGGCAAGAAGAGCAGGCAGGTTGGATTTGACAAACAGACAGACTGACAGACAGTCGAGAACAGAACGAGGAGCTATCTCGATAAAACTTTATTGGCAAGAAAAGCAGGCAGGTTGGATTTGACAGACAGACAGACAGACAGTCGAGAACAGAACGAGGAGCTATCTCGATAAAACTTTATTGGCAAGAAGAGCAGGCATGTTGGATTTGACAGAAAAGACAGACAGACAGTCTAGAAAGGAATGAGGTGGCTGTCTCGATAAAACATTATTGGCAAGAAGAGCAGGCAGGTTGCATTTGACAGATAGAGAGACAGACAGACAGTCGAGAACGGAACGAGGTGGCTGTCTCTATAAAACGTTATTAGCAAGAAGAGCAGGCAGGTTGGATTTGACAGACAGACACACAGTCGAGAACGGAACGAGGTGGCTGTCTCGATAAATCTTTATTGGCAAGAAGAGCAGGCAGGTTGGATTTGGACATTTGACAGACAGACAGACAGAGAGACAGACAATCGAGAACTCAACGAGGTTGCTGTCTCGATAAATCTTTTTTTGGCAAGAAGAGCAGGCAGGTTCGATTTGACAGACAGACAGACAGACAGACAGTCAAGAAAGGAACGAGGTTGCTGTCTCGATAAAACTTTATTGGCAGGAAGAGCAGGCAGGTTGGATTTGACAGACAGACAGACACACAGACAGACAGACAGACAGACAGTGAGAATGGATCGAGGTGGCTGTCTCGATAAAACTTTTTTGGCAAGAAGAGGAGGCAGGTTGGATTTGACAGACAAACTGACAGAGCGACAGACAGAGAGAAAGTCGAGAAAGCAACGAAGAAGCTGTCTCGATAAAACTTTATTGGCAAGAAGAGCTGGAAGGTTGGATTGGACAGACAGACAGACAGACAGACAGACAGTCGAAACGGAACGAGGTGGCTGTCCCCGATAAAACGTTATTAGAAAGAAGAGCCGGCAGGCTGGAAAATGACAGACAGACAGACAGACAGTCGAGAACGGAACGAGGTGGCTGTCTCGATAAAACTTTATTGGCAAGAAGAGCAGGCAGGTTGGATTTGACATTCAGTCAGACAGACAGATAGACAGACAGTCGAGAACGCAACGAGGTTGCTGTCTCGATAAATCTTTTGAGGAAGAAGAGCAGGCAGGTTGAATTTTGACAGACAGACAGAAACAGTAGAAAAGGGAACGAGGTTGCTTTCTCGATAAAACTTTATTGGCAAGAAGAGCAGGCAGGTTGGATTTGACAGACAGACAGACGGGACAAACAGTAAGAACGGAACGAGGTAGTTGTCTCGATAAAACTATTGGAAAAAGAGCAGGCAGGTTGGATTTGACAGACAGACAGACACACAGACAGACAGATAGTCGAGAACGGAATGAGGTGGCTGTCTCGATAAAACTTTTATTGGCAAGAAGAGCAGGCAGGTTGGATTTGACAAACAGACAGACTGACAGACAGTCGAGAACAGAACGAGGTGGCTATCTCGATAAAACTTTATTGGCAAGAAAAGCAGGCAGGTTGGATTTGACAGACAGACAGACAGACAGTCGAGAACAGAACGAGGAGCTATCTCGATAAAACTTTATTGGCAAGAAGAGCAGGCATGTTGGATTTGACAGAAAGATAGACAGACAGTCTAGAAAGAGAATGAGGTGGCTGTCTCGATAAAACATTATTGGCAAGAAGAGCAGGCAGGTTGCATTTGACAGATAGAGAGACAGACAGTCGAGAACGGAACGATGTGGCTGTCTCTATAAAAACGTTATTAGCAAGAAGAGCAGGCAGGTTGGATTTGACAGACAGACAGACACACAGTCGAGAACGGAACGAGGTGGCTGTCTCGATAAATCTTTTTGGCAAGAAGAGCAGGCAGGTTGGATTTGACATTTAGACAGACAGACAGACAGACAAACGAGAACGCAACGAGGTTGCTGTCTCGATAAATCTTTATTGTCAAGAAGAGCAGGCAGGTTCGATTTGACAGACAGACAGACAGACAGACAGTCAAGAAAGGAACGAGGGTGCTGTCTCGATAAAACTTTATTGGCAGGAAGAGCAGGCGGGTTGGATTTGACAGACAGACAGACAGAGACTCAAAAGCGGAACGATGTGGTTGTCTCGATAAAACTATTTGGTAAAAGAGCAGGCAGGTTGTATTTGACAGACAGACAGACAGACAGTCGAGAACGGAACGAGGTGGCTGTCCCGATAAAACTTTATTTGCAAGAAGAGAAAGGCAGTTTGGACTTGACAGACAGGCAGACAGAGAGACAGACAGTCGGGAAACGGAACGAGGTGGATGTCTCGATAAAACTTTATTGGCAAGAAGAGCAGGCAGGTTGGATTTGACAGACAGACAGACAGACAGACAGACAGTGGAGAATGGATTGAGGTGGCTGTCTCGATAAAACTTTATTGGCAAGAAGAGCAGGCAGGTTGGATTTGACAGACAGAGAGACAGACAGACAGAGAGTCGAGAACGGAGGTGTGGCTGTCTCGATAAAACTTTATTGGCAAGAAGAGGCGGCAGGTTTGATTTGACAGACAGAAAGACAGAGAGACATACAGACAGACAGACAGTAGAGAATAGAACGATGTGAGTCTCGATAAAACTTTTTAGCAAGAAGACCAGACAGGTTGGATTTGACAGACAGACATACAGACAGACAGAGAGTCGAGAAGCGGAACGAGGTGGCTGTCTGCCAAAACTACTATTGCCAAGAAGAGCAGGCAGGTTGCATTTGACAGACAGACAGACAGACAGTCGGAGGACGGAATGGCGCAGCTGTCTCGATAAAAACTTTATTGGCAAGAAGAGCAGGCAGGTTGGATTGGACAGACAGACAGACAGATAGTCGAGAACAGAACGAGTTGACTGTCTCGATAAATCTTTATTGGCAAGAAGAGCAGGCAGGTTGGATTTGACAGACAGACAGACAGACAGAAGACACTACCCAGAACGGAACGAGGTGCCTGGCTGAAAAAACTTTATTGGCAAGAAGAGCAGGCAGGTTGGATTTGGACATTCAGTCAGACAGACAGACAGACAGACAGTCGAGAACGCAACGAGGTTGCTGTCTCGACGAATCTTTATTGGAAGAAGAGCAGGCAGGTTCGATTTGACATACAGACAGAGAGACAGACAGTCAAGTAAGGAACGAGGTTGCTGTCTCGATAAAAATTTAGTGGCAAGAAGAGCAGGCAGGTTGTATTTGACAGACAGACAGACAGAGACAGTCGAGAACGGAACGAGGTGGCTGTCTCGATAAAACTTTATTTGCAAGAAGAGCAGCCAGGTTGGATTTGACAGACAGGCAGACATAGAGACAGACAGTAGAACGGAACGAGGTGGATGTCTCGATAAAAACTTTATTAGCAAGAGAGCAGCAGGCAGGTTGTATTTGACAGACAGACAGACAGACAGTCGAGGAACGCGAACGAGGTTGCTGTCTCGATGAATCTTTATTGGAAGAAGAGAGTAGGTATTGGTTTGACAGACAGACAGAGAGACAGACAGTCAAGAAAGGAACGAGGTTGCTGTCTCGATAAAACTTTTATTGGCAAGAAGAGCAGGCAGGTTGGATTTCGACAGACAGACAGACAGACAAACAATCAGAACGAACGAGGTGGTTGTCTCGATAAAACTATTGGAAAAGAGCAGGCAGGTTTGATTGGACAGACAGACAGACACAGACAGACAGAGAGATCGAACGGAATGAGGTGGCTGTCTCGATAAAAACTTTATTGGCAAGAAGAGCAGGCAGGTTGGATTTGACAGACAGACAGACTGACAGACAGTTGAAGAACAGAACGAGGTGGCTATATCGATAAAACTTTATTGGCAAGAAAAGCAGGCATGTTGTATTTGACAGACAGACATACAGACAGACAGACAGACAGTCGAGAAAGGAACGAGGTTGCTGTCTCGATAAAACTTTATTGGCAAGGAAGAGCAGGCAGGTTGGATTTGACAGACAGACACTCAAGAACGGAACGAGGGTTGTTGTCTCGATAAAACTTTATTCGTAAAAAAGTAGGCAGGCAATTTGACAGAGCCAATAGACAGACAGTCAGACAGACAGTCGTGATCGGAACGAGGGGCTGTCTCGATAAAACTTTATTTGCAAGAAGAGCAAGCAGGTTGGAATTGACAGATAGACAGAGACAGACAGACAGACAGTCGAGAAGCGGAACGAGGTAGCTGTCTCGATAAAACTTTATTGGCAAGAAAAGCAGGCAGGTTGGATTTGACAGACAACAGACAAACAGACAGTCGAGAACAGAACGAGATGGCTATCTCTATAAAACTTTATTGGCAAGAAGAGCAGGAGGTTGGATTTGACAGACAGACAGACAGAAAGAAAGACAGAAAGTCAGAAGGAACAAGTGGCTGTCTCTATAAAGTTTATTGGCAAGAAGAGCTGGCAGGTTGGATTGACAGACAGACAGACAGTAAAGACAGAAAGACAGTCGAGAACTGAAATGAAGTGGCTGTCTCGATAAATATTGGCAAGAAGAGATGGCAGGGTTGATTTGACAGACAGACCGACAGACAGAAAGACAGAGTGTCGAGAACGAAACAGGTGGCTGTCTCGATATAAACTTTATTGGAAAGAAGAGCAGGCAGGTTGGATTTGACAGACAGACAGACAGAGAGACAGACAGACAGACAGTAGAACGGAACGATGTAGCTGTCTCGATAAAACTTTATTGGCAAGAAGAGCAGACAGGTTGGATTTGACAGACAGAAAAACAGACAGACAGAGAGAGTACGAAGAACGATGTGGCTGTCTCGATAAAACTTTATTGGCAAGAAAAAACAGGGGTTTGGGTTGACCGAGAAAGAGACAGACAGACAGTCTAGAAAGGAATGAGGTGGCTGTCTCGATAAAACTTTATTGGCAAGAAGAGCAGGCAGGTTGCATTTGACAGATAGAGAGACAGACAGAGAGTCGAGAACGGAACGAGGTGGCTGTCTCTATAAAACGTTATTAGCAAGAAGAGCAGGCAGGTTGGATTTGACAGACAGACAGACAGACAGATCGAGAACGGAACAGAGGTGGCTGTCTCGATAAATCTTTAAGGCAAGAAGAACAGCAGGTTGGATTTGACATTGACAGACAGACAGACAGACAGACAATCGAGAACTGAACGAGGTTGCTGTCTCGATAAATTTTTATTGGCAAGAAGAGCAGGCAGGTTCGATGGTAGACAGACAGACAGACAGACAGACAGTCAAAGAAAGGAACGAGGTTGCTGTCTCGATAAAACTTTGTAAGAGCAGGCAGGTGATTTGACAGACAGACAGACAGGACACACAGACAGACAGACAGACAGACAGTAGAGAATGGATCTGAGGCTGTCTGTCTCTCAAAAACTTTTTGGCAAGAAGAGTAGGCAGGTTGGATTTGACGGACAAACTGACAGAGACAGACAGAGACAGTCGAGAAAGCAACGAAGTAGCTGTCTCGATAAAAACTTTATTGGCAAAGGAAGAGCAGAAGGTTGGATTGACAGACAGACAGACAGACAGACAGTCAAATCGAAACGAGGTGGCTGTCTCGATAAAACGTTATTAGCAAGAAGAGCGGCAGGCTGGAATGGACAGACAGACAGACAATGAACGGAACGAGGTGACTGTCTCGATAAAACTTTATTGGCAAGAAGAGCAGGCAGGTTGGATTTGACATTCAGTCGACAGACAGATGACAGACAGTCGAGAACGCAACGAGGTTGCTGTCTCGATAAATCTTGTGGAAAGAAGGCAGGTTGGATTTGACAGACAGACAGAGAGGACAGTCGAGGAGGAATGGAGGTTGCTTTCTCGATAAAACTTTGGTGCAAGAAGAGCAGGCAGGTTGGATTTGACAGACAGACAGACGGACAGACAGTCAAAAAGGAACGAGGTGGCTGTCTCGATAAAACTTTATTGGTAGAAAGAGCAGGCAGGTTGGATTTGACAGACAGACAGACACACTAAGAGAGATAGTCGAGAATGGAAGGTGGCTGTCTCGAAAAAACTTTATTGGCAAGAAGAGCAGGCAGGTTGGATTTGACAAACAGACAGACAGACAGACAGTCGAGAACAGAACGAGGAGCCGTCTCGATAAAACTTTATTGGGCAAAGAAAAGCAGGCAGGCTGATTTGGAAGACAGACAGACAGACAGTCGAGAAACGGAACGAGGTGGCTGTCTCGATAAAACTTTATTTGGCAAGAAGAGCAGGATGTTGGATTTGACAGAAAGACAGACAGACAGTCTAGAAAGGAACGAGGTGGCTGTCTCGATAAAACTTTATTAGCAAGAAGAGCAGGCAGGTTGGATTTGACAGATAGAGAGACAGACAGAGAGTCGAGAACGGAACGATGGTGGCTGTCTCTATAAAACGTATGGAGCAAGAGAACAGGCAGTTGGATTTGACAGACAGACATACGAAAGCATGGAACGAGGTGGCTGTCTCGGTCAAATCTTTATTGGCAAGAAGAGCAGGCAGGATTTGACTTTAGACAGACAGACAGACAGAGAGACAGACAATCGAGAACTGAACGAGGTTGCTGTCTCGATAAATATTATTAAGCAGAAGAGCAGGCAGGTTCGATTGATAGACAGACAGACAGACAGACAGTCAAGAAAGAACGAGGTTGATGTCTCGATAAAACTTTATTGGCAAGAAGAGCAGGCAGGTTGGATTGGACAGACAGACAGACAGACACACAGACAGACAGACAGACAGACAGTGAGAATGGATCGAGGGTGGCTGTCTCGATCAAACTTTAGGCAAGAAGAGGAGGCAGGTTGGATTTGACAGGACAAACTGACAGAGCGACAGACAGAGAGAAAGTCGAGAGCGAAACGGCAAGCTGTCCGATAAAACTTTTTGGCAAGAAGAGCAGGAAGGTTGGATTGGACAGACAGACAGACAGACAGTCGATAACGAACGAGGTGGCTGTCTGGAGCAAACGTTATTAGGAAATAAGAGACGGCAGGCTGGAAAATGACAGACAGATAGACAGACAGTCGAGGAACGCAGGTGACTGTCTCGATAAAACTTTATTGGCAAGAAGAGCAAGGTGTGGATTTGACATTCAGACAGACAGATAGACAGATAGTCGGAAGCGCAACGAGGTTGCTGTCTCGATAAATCTTTATTGGAAAGAAGAGCAGGCAGTTCGATTTGACAGAGACAGACAGAGACAGACAGTCAAGAAAGGAAACGAGGTTGCTTTCTCGATAAAAACTTATTGGAAGCAAGAAGAGCGAGCGCTTGGTTGGATTAGACAGACAAGACGGATAAACAGGTGAAGAAAGGAACGAGGTAGTTGTCTCGATAAAACTATTGGAAAAAGAGCAGGCAGGTTGGATTTGACAGATAGACAGACACACAAACAGACAGATAGGCGAGAACGGAATGAGGTAATGTCCTCGATAAAACTTTATTGGCAAGAAGAGCAGGCAGGTTGGATTTGACAGACAGACTAAGACAGTCGAGACTAGAACGAGAGCTACATCTCGATAAAACTTTATTAGCAAGAAGAAGAGGCAGGTTGGATTTGACAGACAGAGAGACAGAAAAGCGAGAACGAGGAGGGCTATCTCGATAAAACTTTATTGGCAAGAAGAGCAGGCATATTGGATTTGACAGAAAAGATAGACAGACAGTCTAGAAGCGAATGAGGTGGCTGTCTCGATAAAACGTTATTGGCAAGAAGAGCAGGCAGGTTGGATTTGACAGATAGAGAGAGATAGACAGTCGAGAACGGAACGAGGTGGCTGTCTCAATAAAACGTTATTAGCAAGAAGAGCAGGCAGGTTGGATTTGACAGACAGACAGACACACAGTCGAGAACGGAACGAGGTGGCTGTCTCGATAAATCTTATTGCAAGAAGTACAGGCAGGTTGGATTTGGACATTTAGACAGACAGACAGACAGAGAGTCGAGAACGCAACGAGGTTGCTGTCTCGATAAATCTTATTGTCAAAGAGCAGGCAGGTTGATTTGACGGTGATGACAGACAGAGCCAGACGGAAGAACGAATGAGGTTGCTGTCTCGATAAAACTTTGGCTGCAGGAAGAGCAGGCGGTTTTGGATTTGACAGACAGACAGACAGAGACTCAAACGGAACGAATGGTGGTTGTCCGATAAAACTATTGGTAAAAGAGCAGGCAGGAAGTATGTGACAGACAGACAGACAGACAGTCGAACGAGAACCGAGCTGGCTGTCCGATAAAACTTTATTTGCAAGAAGAGAAAGCAGTTTGGATTTGACAGACAGGCAGACAGAGAGACAGACAGTCGAAGGAGATCGGAGGAGTGCTGTCTCGAGAAACTTTATGGGGCGAGAAGAGGGGGGCGGCAGGTTGGATTTGACTGGCAGCAGACGGACGTGACAGTGCATTATGACAGTGGAGAATGGATTACGGGGTGGCTGTCTATAAAACTTTATTGGGCGAAGGAGCAGGCAGGTTAGATTGGACAGAGGACAGACAGACAGAGAGTCGAGAAACGGAACGAGGTGGCTGTCTCGATAAACTTTATTGCAAGAAGAGGCGGCAGGCTTGGGTTTAACAGACAGGACAGAGAGACATACAGACAGACAGGATGTGTAGAGAATGGAACGAGTGCAAACTCTCTCTTGAGTAAAACTTTATTGCAGAAGACCAAGACAGGTTGATTTGACAGACAGACATACAGACAGACAGAGAGTCGAGAAGGGAACGAGGTGGCTGTCTCGCATACTTTGCCAAGAAGAGCAGGCAGGGATCAGTTGACAGACAGATAGACAGATCAAAGAGGACGGAAAGCATTCGCTGTTCTCATAAAACTTTATGCTAAGAAGAGCAGGCAGGTTGGATTGGAGAGAACAGACAGACAGATAGTCAGAATAAAAAAGAGTTGACTGTCTCGATAAATCTTTATTGGCAAGAAGAGCAGGTAGTATAGATTTGGACAGACAGACAGACAGATAATCGGTACACGGAACGAGGTACCTGATAAAACTTATTGGCTAGAAGAGAGGCAGGTAGGATTTGGAGATTCAGACAGACAGACAGACAGATTCAAACAGGCGAGAAGCCGAACGAGGTGCTGTCGCCGAAACTTATGAAAAAAGAGCAGGCAGGTCCGGTTTGACAGCCAGAGAGGACAGATAGTCTGAAGTAACGCAGGTTGCTGTCACGATAAATTTCAGTGGCAAGAAGAGCAGGCAGGTTATTTGACAGACAGACAGACAGACAGTCAGAACGGAACGAGGTGGCTGTCTCGATGAAACTTTATTTTGCAAGAGAGAAGCAGTTTGGATTTGAACGAAGCAGACATAGAGACAGACAGTCGAAAACGGAACAGGTGGATGTCTCGATCACACTTTATTGGCAAGAAGAGCAGGCAGGTTGTATTTGACGAGATACAGACAGACAGTCGAGAAGCGCACGAGGTTACTGTCTCGATGAATCTTTATTGGAAGAAGAGCAGGTAGGTTCGATTTGACAGACAGACAGAGAGACAGAGAGTCGAGAAAAGAAACGAGGTTGTCTCTCGATAAAACTTATTAGCAAGAAGAGGAGGCAGGTTGGATTTGACAGACAGACAGAGAGAGACAAACAATCCACTTAACGAACGTAGGTGACGTCTCGATAAAAACTAATGGTAAAAGAGGCAAAGGTTGGATTTGACAGACAGACAGACACAGACAGACAGATAGTCAGAGAACGAAATAGGTATTAGTCCCGATACAACTTTTTGCGTGAAGAGCAGGCAGGTTGGATTTGAGCAGACAGATGACTAGACAGACAGTTGAGAACAGGAAATGGGGGGTAGCTATAATAAAACTTTGTTGGCAAGAAAAGCAGGGCATGTGGTATTCCATGACAGACATACGGTGACAGACCAGACAGTCGAGAAGAACGAGAAGCGTTGGTCTCGTCAGGTAAAACTTCATTGGCAAGAGTAGGCAGGTTGATTTGGAACAGACAAGACACTCAAGAACGGAACGTAGGTTGTTGCTGATAAACCTATCGCTGAATAAAAAAAGAGGTTGAATTTGACAGAGACAGATAGACAGACAGTCAGACAGACAGTCGTGATCGGACACGAGGCATTCTCGGTAAAACTTATTTGCAAGAAGAGCAAGCAGGTTGGAAATGACAGATAGACAGAGAGGCAGACAGACAGACAGTGGAGAACGAAACGAGGCAGCTGTCCTCGAGCAACATTTTTATGGGCAAGAAAAGCAGGCAGGTTGGATTTGGCAGACAACAGACAAAGCAGACAATGAGAACAGAACGAGATGACACATCTCTATAAAACTTATTGGCAAGAAGAGCAGGCAGGTTGGATATGACAGAAAAAGACAGACAAGCAAAGACAGACAGTCGGAACGGAACAAGGTGGCTGTCTCTATAAAGTTTATTGGCAAGAAGACTGGCAGGTTGGATTTGGACAGACACATACAGACAGAAAGATAGTCGGGAATGGAATGGAAGGGTGAAAAAGCTTTGTCACCGATAAAAATTTTATTGGGCAAGAAGAGATGGCAGGTTGGATTTGACAGACAGACCGGCAGACAGAAAGAACAGATGGTCGAGAACGGAACGAGTGGCTGTCCCGGAGAGAACTTTTATTGGCCAGAAGAGCAGGCATGTTGGTTTAACAGACAGACAGACAGAGAGACAGACAGACAGAGAGTCGAATCGGAACGAGGGGTGGCTGTCTCGGTAAATTTCCGCAAGAAGATGTGTGTAGGTTGGATTTAGCAGAGTTACTGACAGGCAGACAGAGAAGTGGAAACGACAGGAGGTGGCTGTCAATCGATAAAACTTATGGGTGGAAGAGCAGGCAGGTTGGATTGACGGACACAGACACACAGACAGACAGACAGACAGACAGTGAGAATGATCGAGGTGGCTGTCTCATAAAACTTTTTTCGGCAAGAAGAGGGAGGCAGGTTGATTTGACAGACAAACTTACGAGCGACAGACAGAGAGGGAGGAATGAGAAGCAAGGCGAAGAACCTGTCTCGATAAAACTTAATGGCAAGAAGAGCAGGCAGGATTCATTGACAGACAGACAGACAGATCAGATCAGATGTCGGCGGTAAAGAACGAGTTGGGATGTCCCATAAAACTTTATTGGCGGGAAGAGCAGGCAGGTTGAATGGACAGACAGACCAGACAAAAGTGACACACACATTGGTGACAGACAGACAGACAGTGAGAATGGATCGAGGTGGCTGTCTTGATAAAAACTTTTTGGGCAAGAAGAGGAGGCAGGCTGGA